>CAUYPK010068475.1:0-58997 GCA_963574355.1 Loris lydekkerianus
CTGTTAAGAAAGAGAAGGGAGGAAGGAAGTGGGAGGGGGGAGCTCAAGGAATGGATAGAAAGGCTAGAAAACCAGGTTAGGAATATAGGCAGAAAGCCAGGTGGCCAAATCCACAGAGGAAACCACACCACAGAAAGGATGCTTCTTCTTGACAATGGCAATACCACTGGCCCTGCCACTCAGGCAATGGCCCTGGGTACTGGATGCCATAGTTGACTCAGCTGTTATCACCCTCACCAGATACAGAATGCCGCCACCACTGAAATTAAGTAAAATGTCATGAATACATTTTACACATTGCCTGATTCTCTTCACTTCTCCCTCCAGAATCACAATCCAGGAATGACTGGTCAACTGTGCTGGCGGAAAATCAGCAATCAGGCAAGAGTGGTACCAGGGCCTTTATACTTCCTAGACTGGGATCCAGGGCCCTGCTTCACATAAAGGCCTGTTTCCTAGATGCAAAAGGGTAATTTGGAAGCCGAGAAACCAGGAAAATGACAAATGTCCACTATGAAGTCACATTCTAATAATTTGTAGGCCCCAAACTGAAAGAATTAATGAGTATAATCTGTATAAAATGCTTTATACAGCAACTGTGCTGAACTCTCAAACGCTGAGATGAAGTTGGACACAGTGGCTCATGCCTGTAATTCTAGCACTCTGGGAGGCTGAGGCAGATGAATTGCTCGAGCTCAGGAGTTCAAGACCAGCCGGAGCAAGAGCGAAACCCTCTATCTACTAAAAATAGGAAAACTGAAGCAAGAGGATCACTTGAGCCCAAGAGTTGGGGGTTGCTGTGAGCTATGATGATGCCACGGCACTCTACCCAGGGTGACAGAGTGAGACAGAGTCCCACTCAAAAAAACAAAACGTGAAAAACCTGAAGAGATGGCTGTTACACTTGTTACTCAAACTAATTTTAAAGTTTCAGAGGACTTCTTTACAACACTAATACTTCTTTCTATGCCTTTCTCTTTCTTTCTCATTGGAATCATTTGCAATTGCAGAGTTAAGCAGAGGAAGGTTGAAAAGAAATAGGTAAGTTGTATATACCTAGCATCACAAGAGGAGCAGGGCTATGAGTAGAATAAATCCAACTTATTTTTCTGATACATTAAAAAAAAAAAAACCTGCCTAGGCTTGGTGCCCGTGGCACAGTGGTTATGGCGTCCGCCACATACACTGAGGCTGGTGGGTTCGAACCCAGCCCCAGCCAGCTAAACAACAATGACATCTGTAAACAACAACAACAAAAACAGGCGTTGTGGGGGACACCTGTAGTCCCAGCTACTTGGGAGGCTGAGGCAAGAGAATCACTTAAGCCCAAGAGTTTGAGGTTGCTGTGAGCTGTGACGCCTGGCACTCTACCAAGGGCAGCATAGTGAGACTCTGTCTCAAAAAACAAAACAAAACAAAACCCTGCCTACCTCTGTTACAGTCTCAGTCTTGGGATCACACCTGTTCTTTCATTCAACTTTGTGAAATCCACCAGTCTTTCTACCATAACAATAAAACTAGGTGCTACTTACATGGCAGTAATGTTTCAGAGATTATTTCTTACCTGACAATAATCCTAAATGATAGATGTTATTTGCATTTTACAGATGAACATTAAGTAACTTGTCTAAGGTTACATGGCTCACAGATAAATGAAATTTGGAGCCAAGTCTACTACTATACCATACTGTCTCTCGTGTGGTTGCATTCTCCAAAGAGTCCCATAACCATTTTTTTTAACATTCTAGTCAGTCTGCAATGTAAGGGGGTTTTTTGTTTGTTTTTGAGACAGCGTCTCACTCTGTTGCCCACTGTATAATGGAGTGGTGTCATCATAACTCACTGCAACCTAAAATGTCTGGGCTCAAGGGATCCTCTTGTCACAGGGATCCCAAGTAACTGGGACTGTATACACACACTACGACACCCCACTAATTTTTCTATTTTTTTGTAGAGATAGGGTCTCACTATGTTGCATAGGCTGGTTTTGAACTCCTGGCCTCAAGCAATCCTTCCGCCTTGGCCTCCTAAAATGCTAGGATTATAGACATGAGCCACCACACCTGGCCTGGAATGAAGTCTGAAGAATTATTTCTTTTGTCTCCTGAGATATTAAATTATCAGAAAGACAAGTTAAGAAATTATTGGTTGCTGTGTCTTTAGCAGAACTTTTATCAGATATCAGGTTAGTTCAGTAACCTCATTAGTAATGTATAATAATTTTTATAACAGGAGTGTCTATTTTATTGAGCTCACATTATAATTCAAGCATTCTGGCCAGGTGCAGTGGCTCATGCCTGTAATCCTAGCACTCTGGGAGGCCACAGTGGGTAAATTGCTTGAGCTCACGAGTTCAAGACTAGCCTGAGCAAAAGCAAGACCCCATCTTCACTAAAAATAGAAAAACTGAGGCAAGAGGATCACTTGAGCTCAAGAGTTGGAGGTTGCTGTGAGCTATGATATCATGGCACTCTACCCAGAGTGATAGCTTGAGACTCTCTCTCTTATATATATATGCCTCAGCCCTAGCAACAGGTTTTAAGCTGTTACTCCATGATTCTTTAGCCTAGTTTGGGGGATCTCATTTTGCTTTTATCTCCCCTTCCATTTACAATGATACATGAACCATCCCAAGTCCATTATTTGTTAGCTTAGCCCTCATATGTATCTCTTTAAACCATACTTCATTTCCAAATAAAGACAATAACAATGTCATACCTCCACCCAACATTATACAACTGTTCTGCATACAATCAGAAATGTACTAGCTCTTTACCCAGAAGAGGATACAAAGTCCTTGGGTGATGTTTACACTTCTCCTTGATAACCTATAACTTAAATGCTGTTATATAAAGTTAATAGTACTTAAATGCTATGATATAAAGTCAATACATCTTATGTGATAAGGAGATAAGAGATGGAAGAAAAGCAATAAACTATATATATGCTATCTGTATCTATATCTATGTATATACCTATATATGAATGTATAGCTATATATGTTCTCTATTTGGATAACCAGTTGTTCCAGAACCAACGGCTGAAAGATTTTCATTTCCTGAATGGCATTGCTTTGATGCTTTGGTTGAAAATCAATTGACCATAGTTCTATTTCTGGACTCTCTATTCATTTCCATTTATCAACTTATCCATCCTCTTGTCAATACTACACCATCTTGATTACAGTAGCTTTACAGTAAGTCTTGAAGTCAGACCACCAAGTCTTGAAGTCTTGGTATAAGACCCCAACTTTGCTCTTATTTTTCAAGGTTGTTTTGGCTATATTGGGTCCTTTGTGCTTTCATATAATTTTAATAATCAGCTTGTCACTATCTTTTTTTTACAGTCTATGGTGATTTTTATTGGGATTGAATTAAATCTGTAAATCAATTTGGTGATGACTGACATTTTAAAAATGTCGAGTCTTTGAATCTATGAACATAGTATGTATTTTATTTATATTTGAGGACAGGCAAAACAAATCTGTGATAAAAATAATCAGAATAGTTTTTATCTCTGGATCAGGAAAGGGCTGACTGGGAAAAGGCATATAGAAATTTTCTGGAATGATGGTAATGTTCTGTGTCTTAATAGTGATGTGCAATACAAAGGTATTTGTATTTGTAAAAGCTTATAGAAAATGCACACCTAAGATTGTGTATTTCATTGTATGTAAATTTTACCTCAAAATGTTAATAAATAAGTATTGAATTTTAATTATTAGGTGTGCTTTTCTCAATAGCCTCAGGTTAGCAATTCTGAAACTACCTTCTGTACATTTCAGGCTTAAGAAAATGAGCAAATATACTATGGATTAATAATAGGAACCAGATTTCTAACAATTGAGAAAGAAATTTAAAACTGTAGAAAATGAGAACACTAGAATGTACCTTGTGATGCTGCAATGGGTTTAGAAACTTATGAACCGAATAGGCACCTGTAGCTTGGCAACTAGGATACCAGCCACAAATACAGGAGCTGGCAGGTTCGAACCCAGCCTGGGCTGGCTAAACAACAATGACAACTACAAGCAAAAAAACCCACAAAAACCAAAAAAATAGGCAGGTGTTGTGGTGGGCACCTATAACAGAGAGGCAAGAGAATCACTTAAGCCCAAGAGTTTGAGGTTGCTGTGAGCTGTGATGCCACGGCACTCTACCGAGGGCCACACAGTAAGACTCTGTCTCAAAAAAAAAAAAAGAAAGAAAGAAAAGAAAAAAGAAACTATGAACTGATGAGACTGGGAGAGAGGGAAGGGAAGGAAGAGAAAGAGATACCTATCCACTAAGAGGTCCTACAGGTAATGACAAATTAATAGTACCCAGACTTTATTTCTATTTTTTTTTTTTAGACAGAGTCTCGCCTTCTCGCCTTTGGTAGAGTGCTGTGGTGTCATAGTTCACAGAAACCTCAGCATTTTTCTTGCCTCAGCCCCCAAGTAGCTGGGACTATAGGTACTTGCCACAACCCTCAACTATTTTTAGAGACAGGGTCTCACTCTAGCTCAGGCGATCTGCCCACCTCGGCCTCCCATAGTGCTGGGATTATAGGCGTGAGCCATCATGCCTGGCCTCAGACCTTGATTTCTAAACACTACCCATTCTCTACTAGAAGGAACTAGGGCTCCTTGAAGAAATGGTCGACTCCAGGGCTAGGGAAGAGAAAGTATAAGATGAGCCTAAAATAAAACATATTATAACAAAAAGAAAGAAAGGGTCAAAGATTCAAGGAGACATATTAAAAGAATATGGAAACCAGAAGGAAACAGGAGTCAGCTTGAAGGGGCTTCTGCAGGCCAAATCTGAGATAATTTGATCATCAAAGTATAATAAATATTAACTGGTTGTAACCTATTGACTAAAATAATAATCTACAAACTTACACTGATATAAATACCTGGATGAATGTAGAAGAAATGGAGAATGGAAAGTTCTTCCTTACAGTAAAATGACAACTAATAGACATAAAAGGAATAGTATATTTAGAAAAATGGATGCTACAGTGAAAGTTTAGTGTATAACAAAGTATTTATATAATCTCAAAATATATTGCCATGCATTATTTATTTATTAATTACAAAGGGAATGGTAACGTTGCAGTGGAACAACTTTGTGGATGCCCCTTAACCAAAATATAAAAGCTAATGTCCCTGATACTGAGATATACTGGCATAATATGATTCTTGACATGATGGAAAGGAAAGGACACAATGTTACTTCAGAGGTATTCCTGTCAAAAAGCATAACCTGAATCTAATCATGTGGAAACAAAATAAATGCAAGTTAAAGGACATTTTACAGAATAACTGGCTTGTAGTCTACAAAAATGTCAAGGTGAAGAAATGTAAACTCTGCAGATTCCATATCAAAGAAAACTAAGAAGACAAGAAATAATGCAATTTTTGATCTTGAATGGGATCCTGGACTGGAAAAATATATGTCATTATTAGGACAATTAAAATTTGAATGTGAGCTATGTATTAGAAATATACATATATATATTTTTTTAGACAGAGTCTCACTTTGTCACCCTGGGTAGAGTACGGTGGCTTCACAGCACACAGCAACTTCAAACTCTTAGGCTTAAGCAATTCTCTTGCCTCAGCCTCCCAGGTAGCTGGGACTACAGCCCACCATGACATTTGGCTATTTTTAGAGATGAGGTCTGACTCTGATGTATTAGTAAAATTGTCATTCAATATTAAATTTCTTGATTTTGATAAACTACTATAGTTATAAAGAGAATGTCCTTGTTATTAGGAAAGTATTTAATGTAAAGTGACATGATTAGGACGGTGCCTGCGGCTCAGGAGTAGGGTGCTGGCCCCATATACCAAGGGTACCATATACCAGCCCTGGCCAAACTGCAACAAAATATAGCCGGGCTTTGTTGTGGGTGCCTGTAGTCCCCACTACTTGGGAGGCTGAGGTGAGAGAATCACCTAAATCCAAGAGCTAGAGGTTGCTGTGAGCTGTATGATCCCACAGCACTCTACTGAAGGCAATAAAGTAGGACTCTGTCTCTACAAAAAAATAAAAATTAAAATAAAAATAAATAAATAAATAAAGTGACATATATATACATATATATATACACACACATATATATATTAGAAAATATATAATTCACACACACCTATACATATAAAATTAGAAGTGGAAAGTGGGATGAGATGTGGTTCTTCAGAAGACAAGGGTCCTGCTGGATTGATGGAGAAATCTGTAAGAATCAACTAGCAAATGATCTGGAACTTGTCACACACTGGAAAAACACTGAACTTTAAAGTTTGTGCCTTAGCTCCTCTACTTACTATCTTTGTGACTTTGGACAAGTTAACTAGCCTATTGGAAACTGTTTTTTCATTCTTGTGAAGTGGGTATGAAAATATTTATGTATTTCACAGACTGATGACCAAAAGATGAAATAATTTATAAGGATAAAATTGTAAACTTTAGAATGCTGCAAAATGGGGTTATAATAATAATACCTATCCCATAGGGTTTGTTGAGGTTCAATGAGTTTATACTAATTTCAAAACTATAGACAAAACTGAGTTTTCTCTAACACCATAAAAGCTAAGAACAGATCTTGGAATCAGATATTCTCAACAAATCATGACCACGTAAAAGGCCCTATTTGATCAGTATTATAGTCTCTAGATTTAGACTGCATACCTCATGAGGGCAGCACCTATCTCTCTTTTGTTCTTCATTGCAGCCCCAGATTTTAGGACAGTGACGTATTCAAAGTGGTACTCAGGGCCAGGCACAGTGACTCACACTTGTAATCCTAGCATTCTGGGAGGCTGAGGCAGGAGGATTGCTTGAGCTCAAGAGTTTGAGAGCAGCCTGAGCAAAGAGAAACTTTCTTTACTAAAAGTAGAAAAATTAGCTGGGCGGGGTAGCATGCACCTGTAGTCCCAGCTACTTTGGAGGCTAAGTTAGGAGGATCACTTGAACTTAAGAGTTTGAGGTTGTTGTGATGCCACAGCACTATAGCCTGAATGACAGAGCAAGACTCTGTCCCCCAAACAAACCAAAAAACCTGAAAAAAAAAGTGGTACTCAATAAATAATCTCAAATCTCAAAGCTCAAAGCCCCAGAGACATGCCAAATGGCTACCCTTCCTGCTCATCCCTTAAAAGGTTAAGTATATTTCAATTTCTTTTAGTAGCCAGTATGCTTTTGCCATTCCTAAGTATATGTATTACAGTAGATAGAGGACTCATCTGGAAATATGGAAATCTAGCTCTGCCATGACTTTGACTTTGTCCTCTACAATCTATGCCTGTCATTCATTAAGTCACAAAATATTTACTGGACACTTATCACTCAGTGTGCTAATGCCAGGGATACAATGTGGATGCAACACAGATACAACCACAGCAGGACTTGTTCTCTGTTATCACAGCTCATGGTCTATTGGGAGAAACTAGTTCATAGTGATTGTAATACAGTGTGATGGCACTATACCAGAAAGAACAGGGAGCTCTGGGAGTACATAAAAAGCCCCTTTTTCTTTATCCTGTATACATATTTGATCATGCCCTGATTTGGTTCATTTACTTCGTTCTGAAAGCACTATAGGTTTGCTCAACCTCCTGACACTTGCCTAACTCCTCAAATATTCTTTTAACCTCCTTGACTGCAGCCCCTTCCTGGTTATTTAACACTTGACGATTCAGATCCCCCTAGTTAATTTTCCTGGCTGTTCAAGCTAGGCCAAGGAAGGTGGGCTAGAATAACAATGAATGACCATATCCACAAGATGGCAGTATCGTATAATCATTGTAAACCATAATGGCGCATGGGTTCTTTTTTGTCATTTCTTTCTTTCTTTTTAAAAAACAAAAACCAAAACAAAACCAGAGTCTTACTCTGTCAGCCAGGCTGGAGTCTAGGGGTACAAAAATCACTCACTGTAACCTCGAATTCCTGGCCTCAAGTAATCTTCCTGCCTGAGCCTCTCAAGTAACTAAGACTACAGGTGCAGACTACCATGCCCAGCTAATTGTTTAAGGGTTTTTTTGGTAGAAATAGTGCTATGTTACCTTGGATGGTCTTGAGCAATCCTCCTGCTTTGGCTTCCCCTAGTGACTGTATTACAGGCATGAGCCACTATGAACATGTGTTCTTGAACATACCCTTCTGAGGCATATTCTGATATCTATTAAGAGGATATCTGTTTTAATATCTTCCCTTACAGTTGAAATAAATATGCAGTTTCTTGTCCATGGTGTTTTATAGTCCTCAGATATATGGACTAGAGAAATGAAAAAGCAAGTTCTCTTCAGTCAGAAAAATCTGATTCTAATGCAAAGTGCACCACTGACTCATTTACATACTTGGCCATAAGTAAGATTTCTGGGCCTAAGTTACCCTATCTAAAATTTAAAACAAGGCCAGGCACAGTGGCTCACTCCTGTAATCCTAAGACTCTGGGAGGCTGAGGTGGGTGGATAGCTTGAGCTCAGGAGTTCGAAACCAGCCTGAGCAAAGCGAGACCCCGTCTCTATTAAAAATAGAAAAACTAGGTAGGCATTGTGGTGAGCGCCTGTAGTCCCAGCTATTCGGGAGGCTGAAGCAAGAGGGTCACTTAATTGCAGGAGTTTGAGGTTACTGCGAGCTGTGATATCACAGCACTCTAGCCTGGGGCAACAGAGTGAGACTCTGTCTCCAAAAAGAAAAATAAACAAATAAATAAATATAAAATAAAAATTAAAACAATGAAATTACTTTCCTAGTGAAATATTTTTTATGATATAAGATAATATAGGTAAGAATAATATTATATAAAGTGTTGTATAAATATTAAAAGTAATTATCACCTATGCATGGGAAAATCACCCAGGATAGAGATGTCACATGAAAAGTTAGTATCTTCACATTGGTTAGAAAAAGGTTCTGATTGTCCCTAATCATCAGAGAAATGCAAATCAAAACCACCCTGAGATACTACCTATCCCCAGTAAGAACGGCTCACATCACAAAGTCCCAAAGCTGCAGATGTGGAAAGAGGGGAACACTTTTACAGTGTTGGTGAGACTGCAAACTAGTACAGCCTCTTTGGAAAGAAGTACGGAGAATCCTCAAAGAATTCAAAATATGGCCAGGTGCAGTGGCTCATGCCTATAATCCTAGCACTCTGAGGTACTAAGCTCAGGAGTTCAAGACCAGCCTGAATAAAGCAAGATCTCCTCTCTACTAAAAGTAGAAAAGATAGCTGGGTATTATGGCAGGCTTCTATATTCCCAGCTTCTCATGAGGCCAGAAGATCACTTGAGCCCAAGAGTTTGAGGTTGCTGTGAACTATTACACCATGGCACTCTACCCCAGGGTGACTGAGTGAGACGCTGTCTCAAACAAACAAAGAACTGAAAATAGACTTTTCATTTGATCCTGCAATCCCATTATTAGGCATCTACCAGGAAGAAAAAAAATCACTTTATCATAAGGACATTTGCATTGGATTATTTATCACAGCTCAATTTACAATCACCAAGATATGGAAAGAACCCAAGTGCCCATCAAGACAGGAATTAATTAATAAACTGGTATATGTATACCATAGAATACTACTCAGCCATAAAAAGATGGAGACCTTACATCTTTTGTATTAATCTGAATGGAGTTGAAACCCGTTCTTCTCAGTAAAATATTGCAAGAACAGAAAAGCAAGTACCCAATGTACTTAATACTAATAAGAAGCCAGTAGACAAACTAATATAGATCCACACAAGAGAAAGACTCAATTCAAGTTGAGGGGAGGAGAGAGGGAGAGAAGGAGGATGGGACTGATGTTCTCCCACTTAATGGGCACAATTAAAGAGTATATACCATACTTCCTGTGTGTGGGCCACAACTACAACAGGGACTTTACCTAACAAATGCAAATGTTATAACCTAATTATTTGTACCCTCATATTAATCTGAATTTTTTTTTTTTTTAAGAAAAAGGTTCTGAGACCTTTATAATAGTCTAGAAATTTTGATTTCTGTTTTCTATGACACATCTGAAAGCCTATGGTGATGACCTTGTCAAATGGAATCCTCTACGTAAAGAAATCAGTTGTGGCTTGGCGCCTGTGGCTCAAGCAGCTAAGGCACCAGCCACATATACCTGAGCTGGTAGGTTCGAATCCAGCCTGGGCTTGCCAAACAACAATGATGGCTGCAACCAAAAAATAGCTGGGCATTGTGGCAGGCCCCTGTAGTCCCAGCTACTTGGGAGGCGGAGACAGGAGACTCACTTGAGCCTAGGAATTGAAGGTTGCTGTGAGCTGTGATGCTACAGCACTCTACACAGGGCGACAGCTTGAGGCTCTGTCTAAAAAAAAAAATGAAAAGAAATCAGTTGTGACAGCATTATAGTTGTTACATGTTTCTTATTTTCAGCTTTGAACAAAAAATGTAAAGTTTCTATTTCAGATGTCAGCTTGTGTCCCTCTACCAGAAAGATTAGAGAAAGTCACCTTTGGCTTGAATTATAGTAACAGCAACAAGAGTATTCTATAAGACTTATGGCCTAAACAAAGTGCTTCTACATGTCTGTACTAACTAGGACAGAAGCTATGGCAATCAATGATATAGGAACAAGAAAATATAGGCTAAAAAGGACAACAGAACTTGAAATTCTAAGCAACAAAAGAAAATATCAAAATGTGGGTTCCTTATAGATTAGTGGAGGTAAGCAGATAAGTAGAAAGGGTCTTAACTCTATCACTTGTCTGCCCTACAGAACATATATAAAAAGCAGTTTTAGGGCGGTGCCTGTGGCTCAAGGGAGTAGGGCACCATCCCCATATGCTGGAGGTGGTGGGTTCAAACCCAGCCCCAGCCAAAAAAAAAAAAAGCAGTTTTAGGAGTTCAGAGTCCAGTGGAAAGTAAGGAAGGGGTTGGGGGGTGGTGGCTCATGTCTGTAATCCTAGCACCCTGGGAGGCTGAGGCAGGTGGATTACTTGAGCTCAGGAGTTCAAGAAGTCTAAGGAAGAGTGAGACCCCAGCTCTAAAAATAGAAAAACTAGTTGGGCGTTTGGGTAGGCGCCTGTAGCCCCACCTACTCTGGAGGCTGAGGCAAGAGGATCACTTGATTCCAGGAGTTTGAGGTTGCTGTGAGCTACGACCCTATAGCACTCTAGCCTGGAGCAACAGAGTGAGACTGTTTTGTCTCAAAATAAAATAAGCAAAAAAAAAAAAGGAGAAAAAAAGGCAATATAATAATTCAACCTTTTTATGTTTTGTGGATTGGGACCCTACAATGCAAAACTTATTTTTTCACCAGTCAGGACCCTGACTCTGCTTGCTGCAGAAAGTACTTTAATGCAGTGATGTTGGGCTTAGCCAAGACCAAATGAAACAGTCATTCATTTTCTGTGATAAGTATCAGTGCTTCCTGGCATTAGCAGGGAAAGTTGAGAGTTAACAGGATGTGTTCTTAGGACTAGCTCTTCTCAGGAATGGCAACTCAAGCTTCTTCCAAATTAAGTCTCACAAAGAAGAGTAGATTACTATAGTGAGCAATAATGAGTCACAGGGAGCCCTTTCATGCCCTTGCTAATGAACAATGCAAAGGAAGGGAACAGGGCTGAGGAAAGAAAAGGGCTTAGAAATCGCAGGAACTCCAAAATACTAATAAAATTCTTCCAAATAAAAATAACGCAAACATCACAAAATGTCATGCACCACAGCACATTTTTAGGAGTTAATGGTTTGTGTGATTAAAATAGAAAATTTTAAATGTAATTTGATTATTTAAATATTGCCTACTCAGACTGAAACCTGAGAATAAGATAATGGGAGTGGAGTAGGGGATGCACGCTACATGTAGCATTTCATCTTTTATTGTGCCTCTTAAGTCCTGGCCTTATTAGTAAGGTTTTCAATGACTAGATGAAACATAAATGATTTGAACTGCCTCCCTGTCAGGACATACCTCTGGCATTTTATATATTACACTGTGGAATGTTCACTGCAGACACATGTGTTAAAGCCTTAGGCATTACTTCAGAGTAACTTTGAGGGAGTAGTGAGGCTAATGAACTTCAATCTTGTATTGAAGGGTAAAATTCACTTGTGCTTTCCTTCTATCAAGATCTAAGCCAGACATTTTTAGACTAAAAGGGTTCTAAAGATGCCCCTCTCTACTCCCAGGGAAAGCCATACCAAAAGCTAAGCTGTAATTATTGTTTTTCTTAAATATTTTTAAAAGGAAGCTACTTCTCAACCTCCTTTAATTTGAAAATCTCTTCTAATCTTTAACTGTCTGTCTATTGTTATATTTCCCTGTTAAGAGAAGCTGGTTTTTATGGAGCACAGGTAAGGATGATTGTCAGAATTTTACACTTTGGAATTTTAAGAAGCTATAAAAGGAAAAGAGTATGTTAGTTTCCTCCTTCTACTTGAAAATATAGGAATTGGTTCAGCAACTGTGGCGCAAGCAGCTAAGGCCCCAGCCACATATATACACGTGAGCTGGTGGGTTCGCATCCAGCCTGGGCCCGCCAAACAACAACGATGGCTACAACCAAAAAATAGCCAGGCCTTGTGGCGGGTGCCCATAGTCCCAGCTACTTGGGAGGCTGAGGCAAGAGAATCGCTTGAGCCCAAGAGTTGAAGGTTGCTGTGAGCTGTTATGCCATGGCACTCTACCCAGGGTGACAGCTTCAGGCTCTGTCTCAAAAAAAAAAAAAAAAAAAAAAAGATTTCTGTCCTTGGCTTTCACCCGTGGGCAATTTGTGAATTGAATACTTGAAGGTGGTAAAGCTATTGGATGGCACTATTGTCACTATGTCAGGACGCATCCTGAATTTAACTGCTTGTATGAAGGAACTCATTCTGGAATTCAGAATCGGGAAAATGCTCCTCTCCAGCTGAGCACATGTGATTTTCTTTGTCTGTCAACACATCAGATAATGCAGTGGCCCTCTGTTGTGGTCACCTTCTTAGCGTTATGGTCTCCTCCTCCTTTTGGTAACATCCCTACTTTTCTTTTGAGGCCCCCACCCCACTTCAGCTTTCAGTCCATGTGGTTCTGGTGGGGCCGACTTTGCCCCTTTTTCTCTTCTGTGGGGGTGGGCACAATACTCAAGTCTTTGTTTAACTGGAGTCATAGTGATTGAACCTGGGATGGGATCATGATCCAGTCATGCCATTAGGAGACAGCCCTGGAATATTTTGCTAAAATTATTGACCACTACAGGGAAGAACATCCTTTACACTGGGGGTGTGAAGCTATTAGGATACAAATCTGGAGATGCTGCTGGCCATCTTTGTACCTTGAACATAGAGCTTGCTTAAGAATAAGGGAACAGGTTTGGCGCTCATAGCACAGTGATTACAGCATCAGCCACATACACCAAGAGTGGCGGTTTCAAAACCAGCCCAGACCAGCTAAACAATAATGACAACTGCTACACCAAAAAAAAAAAAAAAAAAGAATAGCCGGGTGTTGTGATGGGTGCCTGTAGTCCCAGCTACTTGGGAAGTGGAGGCAGAAGAATCGCTTGAGCCCAGGAGTTGGAAGTTACTGTGAGCTGTGATGTCACAGCAGGGTGACAGTTTGAGGCTCTGTCTCAAAAAAAAAAAAAAAAAAAATTATATATATATATATATATATGAGTCATCGTTAGTAAATAACACAATCTTTTTAAAGCTAGAAAAAACCTTAGAATCTGACTTCTCTTTTAAAAGATTACAACATTGGACGGCACCTGTGGCTATGCCTGTGGCTTCTCTGTAGGGCTCCGGCCCCACATACAAGGGTGGTAGGTTCAAACCCAACCCCAGGGCTCAGCGCCTGTGTCTCAAGTGGCTAAGGCGCCAGCCACATACACCTAAACTGGCAGGTTCGAATCCATCCCAGGCCTGCCAAACAACAATGACAGCTGCAACCAGAAATAGCCAGGCATTGTGGCGGGCACCTGTAGTCCCAGCTGCTGGGAGGCAGAGGCAGGAGAATCGCTTGAGCCCAGGAGTTGGAAGTTGCTGTGAGCTGTGATGCTACAGCACTCTACCCAGGGCAACAGCATGAGTCTCTGTCTCAAAAAAAAAAACCGACCCCAGCCAAAATGCAACAAAAAATAGCCGGGCATTGTGGCGGGAGCCTGTAGTCCCAGCTGCTGAGGCAAGTGAGTTGCCTAAGTCTAAGAGCTGGAGGTTGTGAGCTGTGATACTATGGGACTCTACTGAGGGTGACAAAGTGAGACTCTGTCTCTAAAAAAATAAATAAATAAAAATAAAAAATAAAAGATTACAACATTGAAGCCCAGGAAAATATTTAAGAGTCACAACTAAATTTAGATTTCCTGACTAAAGTCAGGATACATTTCTTTATACCATTTAACCTATCCTTTAAATACCCAACTAAAGGGATAATTTGGTTTCTCTTTTTCCACCCCAAACTAGCTTCAAAGAACAAAATAAATTCCCACTATGATAGAATTGTTTCCATTGGCTCTTGCTTAAAGTTTGGAAAACTTCCCTATCCCTCCTCATCTTCTAAAAGTAGAGGACAATGTTTTCCTCACAAAGGCTAAGAGAGTACTTTCTCATTTAACAGAGTATGTTGCACTGAAATGTCTGACTCAGGCATTTAACAGATTTTTGTGGTAAGGTCCGGGTTAATCCCATTTTGGAACAACAAAAAATTAAATTCTTTCCCATCACTAAGGCCTTGCATATTTATTTCTGTAAGAATACACGTTTATTTCTGTGGGAATATGTGAGTTTATGCAAAATGTGGGAGATTTAAACATATAGGACATTACTCTTTTTTTCACACGTGGTTAACTGTATTCTTTTTGTTGTTGTTGTTTTGCTGTATTCTTGACTTAGAGGCCCTTTGACCTCCATTCTCTTTTCCAGGAAACTCATCCCCTCCCTCTCTCAACTAAATCTAAGTATCTGTTCAACTCAATCGTTTCACTAATAGGCAACAAATGTATTTTGTTAGCTGTGTCATAAAAGGGACATCCTTGGGAACCGCAGACTTGCACAATTCTTAAGATACTGAAATTGGGAGGAGGCAGAGATAGGGGAATTGCAAAACTGAATTTATTACATTTTACAACAGTAGGCTGGTCAGCAAAGTAAAACTAACAACTTCTTTTGGGGATAGAATGAAAGGATTAGGATTTAAGTCTGTAAAGATAGATTTAAGTGAGATGATTGGATATCCCATGAATATGGGTTTAATCACCACAAACATTTCCAAAATAGAAGTGGAATTTGTTGTTTATGACACAAGGAATTTTAAGATCAGTAGCATTTCTAGAACTATATCCTAACCAATTAATTTTAGATTTGAGCAAAAATTTACCTAAGGAATATTCATTACAGCATTGTTTGTTTACACTAGCAAAAGTCTGGGAAAAATCACTATATTTGATTGGTCTTGGTAAAATGTTTCATCAATATGATACATATTTAACATACAGACATTAACAACTTTTAGTTTTAGAAGAGTATGTAGGCCGGATGTAGTGGTTCACAACTGTACTCTTAGCACTTTGGGAGGCAGAAGTGGGAGGATTGCTGAGGTCAGGACTTCAAGACCAGACTGAACAAGAGCAAGACCCCATCTCTACAATAGAAAAACTTATCTGGGTTTGGCATCTGTAGCACAATGGTTACGACGCCAGTCATGTACACCAAGGCTGGCGGGTTCAAACCCGGCCCAGGCCAGCTAAACAACAATGACAACTGCAACAAAAAATTGCAGGTGTTGTGGCAGGTGCATGTAGTCCCAGCTACTTGGGAGGCTGAGGCAAGAGAATTGCCTAAGCCCAAGAGTTTGAGGTTGGTGTGAGCTGTGACGCCACAGCATGCTACCAAGGGTGACATAGTGAAACTCTGTCTCAAAAAAAAAAAGAAAAGAAAAACTTATCTGTGCATAGTGATGCACCTGTGTATAGTCCCAGCTACTCAGGAGACTGAGGCAGGAGGAGTGTTTGAGCCCAGGAGTTTGAAGTGCTGCACTCTAGCCAGGGTGACAAGAGCAAGAACCCAGTAAAAAAAAAAAAAAAAAAAAAAAGATTAGTTAGTTACATGGAAACATGTTTTCAACCAACTATTAAGTGAAAAAATATAGACCTCAAAACAGAATGTATACTTTTTGCAAATTTTAAGCAATATAATGAAATATATGTATATACACATATATACTGATATACATACAGACATATACATAGAAAAAAGACTGGCCATTTATATGACAAAATATTAACATTTGGTGATTATCTTCAAGAGAGTTTTTAAATTTTTTCTGATTTATTTTTCTAATTTCTCCTAATAAACATTAGTCACTTTTATAAGGAAAAGAACAGAAAATATTTTGTATGTGTATATGATTTTTAAAAGATCACTGGGTAATAAACGTATGGAATTCACCAATCTTTAGAATCTGGAAGTCATAAGAGTCAAAAGACTAAGTTCAAAGAATGAAATTAATTGAAATAAATACATGGTTAGTGACTCCATAAAAAAGTAAGACATTTTTGAAGAATGTCTTAAATGTATTTGAAGTGGCTATCATAGATGCAGCTACATACTTTCACAAAACCTCATGAACAAGCAGAGGAGGAGAATGTGAACTGAAAAAACAAATGGACAAAGGAATTGGCTCTCAGTGACAAAGACTAGAAAACAGGCCAAATGGATTATTACTGAGACCTAACTGCACATTTCTAATGTCTCTGTGTTTTCAATCACTCTATTAACTCATTTATCTGATACTCTGATTCTGCACAAAGCTATGTTAACAGTTACACAATACTCAAGTTACACAATACACAATACACTGACATTTTCTAAGGCATTCCATTTGTCCAAAATGGAAATTTGTATCAGACAGCTCCAAAGATGGGCAGGCTACTCTTGTGTTTTTAGCATCCATCTATACTTCTAGTGTTTGTGTGTATCATTTTACTGAAAACACTGGCTGTCAGAGAACTTTCCTTTTTTTTTTTTTCTGTCTCACTTTGACACCCTAAGTAGAGTGCCATGCATCATAGCTCACAGCAACCTCAAACTCTTGGGCTCAAGTGATTCTGTTTCCTCAGCCTTCCAAGGAGCTGAAAATACAGGCACCTGCCACAATGCCCAGCTACATTTTTTTTTTTTTTTTTAAGACATGGGGTCTCACTCTGGTTCCGGCTGTTCTTGAACTCTTGAGCACAAGAAATCCACCTGCCTTGGCTTCCCAGAGTGTCAGGATTACAGGCGTGAGACACTATGCCTGGTAATCTTCCCTTGAATAAATACTGTGACCTAAAAAAATCTTTTTAAATTAACTAATTAATTTTTTTTTTTTTTTTTTTTTTTTTTTTGAGACAGAGTCTCACTATGTTGCCCTCAATACAGGGCTGTGGTGTCATAGCTCACAGCAACCTCAAACTCTTGGGCTTAAGCTTAAGCTATTCTCTTTCCTCAGCTTCCCAAGTAGCCGGGACTACAGGCTACTGCCCCAACGCCCAGCTATTTTTTTATTGCTATTGTCATTGTTGTTTAGCTGGCCTGGGCCAGGTTTGAACTCGCCAGTCTCAGTGTATGTGGCTGGTGCTGTAACCACTGTGCTACAGGAGCTGATCCAAATTAATTTAAAAAAATTTTTAGGCCAGTTCGGTGGCTCACTCCTGTAATCCCAGTAGTCTGGGAGGAAGGTGTGGGTGCACTGTTTGAGCTCAGAACTTCAAGAACAGCCTGAGATAGGGTAAGACCCCTGTTTCTAAAAATAGCCTGGCATTGTGGTGGGCACTTCTAGTTCCAGCTACTTGAGAGGCTGAGGCAATAGAATCACTTGAGCCCAAGAGTTTGAGGTTGCTATGTGCTACAATACCACAGCACTCTACCAGGGCACCAAAGTGAGACTCTGTCTAAAAAAAAAAAAAGAAAAGAAAAGAAAAGAAAATTTTCTCTTTTAGTTGCTAAATTCCTTCTTTTTTAAATTTCAGAATATTACGGTGTACACGTTTTGTTTACATACTTTTTTGTACAGACTGAGTCAAAGTTGTAAATGTGCCTTTCATCCAGAGTGTACTGTACCCAATAGGTGTGAATTTTCCCATCCCATCCAAAAAAGTTGACTTCATCTTGAACTCTTTATGAACAAAGAAGTAATCATTGGACATGATCATCCCTATTTGTGAATTTGTTTTACCATTTCTTTCTTTCTTTTTTTTTTTTTTTTTTTTGAGACAGAGTCTCTGTGCCGTAGGATAGAGTACTGAGTGCCATGTTGTCATCATAGCTTACAGCAACCTCAAACTCTTGGGCTCAAGCAATCCTCCTGCCTCATCTTCCCAAGTAGCTAGGATTATAGGCGCCTGCAACAACGTGCAGCTAATCTTTCTATTTTTCATTAGAGCTAGGGGTTTGCTCTTGCTCTGGCAGGTCTGGAACTACAGAGCTCAAGCAATCCTCCCACCACAGACTACCAAAGTGCTAGGAGTAGTCAAGCCATCACCAGCCTCCATTTTTTTTTTTTTTTAAGAGATGAGGTCTTGCGCCCTGTTGCTCAGGCTACAGTGCAGTGGCACAATCATGGTTCACTATAGCCTCAAATTCTTAGGCTTCCTTTTTTCTCTTTGCTTAGGTAGTTGAATTCTAATTCTGTAAATTTCAAAGCATTAAAAAAAAAGATTATTGAACCAGATGATCTATTTCCCTCAAGGTCTAACATGTTTAATTTATACTTGTGATTATAGTTTTAGTGAATTCATCTGGCCTGGGAGCCAAGAATTGCTAGTTGGTACATTTAAAGACTCTTTCCATTATAGCAAAGCTGCTGCTGATTCACTAAGTACAGAATGATTTGTAACTTTAAAATAGCAGCACCAAAAGCAGATTATTCAATTGCTTAGGCTGTAAGTTACTGCAAATGATACATTGCTTTAAGGAGAAGCCTGAGTCATAGCCGTCATCCAAAAATTTCATTTTCTACATTAAAAAAATTTGCTCTTATTAAATCTAATAATTTTTTTTTTTTTTTTTTTTTTTTTGAGACAGAGATTCAACCGTTGCTCTGTGTCGTCACATCACAGATCACAGCAACCTCCAACTCCTGGGCTTAAGCAATTCTCTTGCCACCACCTCCATGTAGCTGGGACTACATGCTCTGGCCACAACCATTTTTTGGTTGTAGTTGTCATTGTTGTTTGGCGGGTGGGCTGGATTTGAACCCACCAGCTCTGGTGCCTTAGCTGCTTGAGCTATAGGCACAGAGCCAAATCTAATAAATTTAAATCTTAAGATTGATCCACATTTGAAAAGGCTATAACCATTCATATAGCATTTTAGTACATTTTGCTAGACATGGTCAGTGCTAGAATAGTGACCACCACTGAGAAGAAACAAATAAGGACTCACAAATTAGGGCTCACACCAAATATATACATAAATCATAGAATCTCCAAGTTAGAGAGGCTAGACAAATGGGTCTCAGAGTGTGGGATTTCATGGACTTACAAAGGTTTTAAAATAAAGCAAGGGTGGTTGTGGTCAGACATGGAAGTTTCAACTTTTGTTAAATACCCATGCTAAAAAACAACAAAATAACCATCTACCATCAGCACCATTTTATAAAAGAGAATTTTAATGATATATACAGGAAGATAAAATCTCAACACTGAAATACAACGTGAAATCAGATAAATGAAAAATGCAGTACCCTCAATGAATCACCAACAATAAAAAATTTTTTAAAAAAACAGAAAAATGCATTATATTGCTCTTGTTTTTCCTAACTTTACAGAAAACCTTATTAGAGATTTGCACCTGTCCTTACACACTTTGGGAATCACTAATTTTGTTCATTGCATATCCACCCTTCTATCGCCTCCCCTAATTAAGTATTTCTATCACCACACCAAAATATCCCTTTAAATGTGTACCCCCAAGCCCATCAAGGGAACTCCTTGAGTAACTCCATTAAATTTAGGATGATTATGACAGAACATCAGCAGAATAGTAGTGATGCCTGGAAAACTCAAGATGCTTAAACTTAGCTTTAAAAAAATCACATTTCTAGATCACTATCTAACAGTGGAAGATTTTAAAATGACCAAACCATGCCTTAGAGTCACTAAAGAAGGACGTCCAATAGTCCTGATTTTGGAGTTTGGCTCTTTAGATTTTGGTGTGCCTCGTGCTAATCCTTAGGGAAAGTCTCTTCCCATGTTTACTCAAGATATCTTCCATGAGCCCTATTACAAATTACTTTCAGCTTTCGAAGTTGAAGCTAAAAGTCTTTACAGTTTTTCCATTTCTATCGTAATGAACTTATTTAGGATAAATTGTTTAAATTTTCACAACTGACGTTTAATAAGAGTAATAGCATCAACCAGTTTTCGTCTGTGAACATTATCGTTAAGCCAACTTTCCCAAGTCAGATTCTGCAAAATAAAACGTGGTCAAGATTTGATTCTTTCATCACTTTCTAGCAAAAAACTTCTACAGTGTAAAGGCTTAAACCTTGTCAATTTTATAAGTTTGTTTACCCTGCTTGTTTGGGTCAGTACTGCGACTTTGAACATGATCAGCGCAGGATTCTTCTTTTGGGGGGGTGGGGGGAAACTGTGTAACAACCTTTACAGGTTTTTTCACTATTATCAACTTTATTTTCTGTTGATTCCATCTATCACTAACATTTAATGTGAATCAGACATTAGGTTTTCTTCTTGAAAAATCAAATGTTTTTCCTCCTCCTGCAAAAAGAGAACCTCCAACGCTCTGTAGGGTACAGAAATTTGCTAGGCTCTACTAAAACCAAGAGGCCTGAACGAGTCCTCACAGCCAGCCGGGTTTTCTCTTCTTTTCCACCAGCGACGACAGGCTCTTTCCAAACAGAAACTGAACTGGAACAGGTCGGGCCTGGGGAGTGGCCTGGAAAAAAATATCAAAGGTTTAAAACCACCTCAAACAAAGGGCAAAGACCAATTAAGCGAAGCCTACGAAAAATGAAGGTGAATCCTCCCTAACAAGCGCTCGAGGTCCAGGGCCACTCAGCCCTACACAGACCATGCCACTCGCAGACGAGCAAGAAAACCAGCACCACATTCCGATGACCGGAAGTAGAAAAGAGCTCGGGCGAGGCGAGGACGGGCCAAGGCACGCCTGCGCACTTACAGGCGTTGCTACGCTCATGCGCAGTTGGGCGGTGACGGGATGACGCTCGGAGCGTAGGCCGCGACTCTCACGGATCCGGTTCCGCCCTCTGTCTAGCTGCCGATCCTTCAGGGCTAGAGCCCGAGATCCCTTTCCCAGAGTGCCGTGCGCCGTGAAGAAGCGGCTCCCGGGGACTGGGGGCATTTTGTGTTGGCTGGAGCTGGAGTAACAAGATGGCGGCGTCGGCGGAGTGACAGGGGTCCCTCCGGGCCGGAGTCGGCGGCAGTGGTGGCAGCGATATCGCCGCTCTAGTTCACCGCGCCTTTTCTCCAGCCAGCAACGTCGCTGCTAAAGCGAGGAAGCGGCAGCCGCCCGGAAACAGGTGGCCCAGCCTAGTAACCGCGAGAACACCTCACAAACTACGGCCTGGCAAAAAGAAACCCCACTGAGCGGTTGTGATCAGGTGCTCCTCGACTGATTCTGGGCCCTGTTGCGCCGAGAAAGCCTCCGTGTTCGTTTCCTGCCGCCCCTCTCCGCGGCCTTGCCCGGGGGACGAGCCCCAGAGGCCTCCGTCGTTCTCTCAGAGGTGTCGGGGCTTGGCCCCAGCCTCCATTTTCGTCTCTCAGAATGGCGAGCAGCAGCGGCTCCAAGGCTGAATTCATTGTCGGGGGAAAATATAAACTGGTACGGAAGATCGGGTCTGGCTCCTTCGGGGACATTTACCTGGCGATCAACATCACCAACGGCGAGGTAATCACCTGGGGTGGGGTTCACTGCAACGTTAAGCCTTAACTCACTCCCCTCCCCAACCTCCAAGCGGCTCGGGCCTGTTCCCACCGAACGCACGCACGCACGTACTGGAGAGTCCAGAGAGCCAGTTTTCCTGGCTTCGGAACCTCCCCCGCTCTTCTGCCCTAAAAGGGAAAGAACTCAGTAGAAATCTTGGGTCAACTAGTTTCCCAGCTTGTTAAACATGTCCCGTAAACGTTCCTTAGTCTAACTTTTTTTTTTTAAACAGTCGTGTAAGGTAGAGACGACAAAATTATATTTGTTATTTCCCGTTTTTAATTTTTTTGTATTTCACTGGGGTTCTAATTAGAGCAGTTTCCGATCGCCTACTTCCTTCAAAACCTCTCATTACGATCAGAGGTTGCTGCTTTTTTTCTGGATGAATAATTTCCCTGCATTGTAGAGGACGTACCAATTTCGTCACTACCCCCTGAAGAGGCCTTTGAGTCTGGTTGCCTCGTTTTATAATTTCAAAGAGAGCTTTCTTTTCCCCCAGCTTCTTGTACTCTCGACTTAGAGCTTTGCTAATGTCTCACTCCTTTCCCAAGTGACATTGAATCCATTGGGATGTTGATGCCATCATCCCTTCTTTCCCCCGCAGGAAGTGGCAGTGAAGCTAGAATCTCAGAAGGCCAGGCATCCCCAGTTGCTGTACGAGAGCAAACTCTATAAGATTCTTCAAGGTGGGGTTGGCATCCCCCACATACGGTAAGAACGCATAAACGTATAGGCAGTCCGCAGAGGGAAGTACGGAATGGGAAAAGGGTAGAGGCAGGTAATGGGACCTGCTGAATCTGGGTCTTGGTATTCGAGTTACCTGGGTTCCCTATAGTCATTGTCTTCCTTTGAGCTATAAGTTACTGCTATCACTGAGTACATTTTAGTTTATGATTTCAATTCATTACACTCTGCGCCACTTAGCTTCCGTCATTCTTCCTCTTTCCGGGGCTTTCCTTTGCAGTTAACTATGCAGGTTATCTTTGATCCCTATGTGCAAGGGTTGGCTGCCGCTTTATTTACCGTGGCACCACTGATGTTTGTCCAGTGAAATGGATTTGAAGGTACCAAAGTGACCGGGCTCAACCAGTTCGGGTTGCTATTGGGGCTGGCTTGGGAAATGGCTGCTCTTTTGTTGTGTTTTTGTTCCAACATGTCTTCCTCCTCCGCTTAGAAAATGGCGGAACGACGTGACTCAATCCCATATTCCTGCCCTTTTCTCAGTTTGGATTCACAAATTATGCTTCCTTGACTCCACCTTTAACAACCCCGAGCGGATTAAACCTTTGATAAGATAAAAATAGAGCAGCAGGAGGTTGTAGGGTTCTAGGAAGGAAATGGCATAATGACAGTATGTTTGTAATCTCTGCAGCAGATGCGACACGAAATTGTAAAATTACACTATGTAAAGTCTTTCCTATTCCTCTTACGGGTGTTAATTACGCGTTTATTATTTGTAATGTTTGGTCCTGTTCGGTGTGTACTAAATTTGTACAGGTAATGGCAAAGGCAGTTTGAGCAGCACCAACTGTTGAAATTTACTCATCAGTTGTATTAAAAGAAAGTTTAATCACTTAGCTGCAATTTAATAAGTAATTTTAACCTGTTGAGTTATTTTGAGCAGAACTTCACATTAGAGAAATGACAGCCTTTTTGGAGATGGGGTATCACTAAATGCAAATAGTAGTGATAATCAGGATAGAAAATAACCATATAAAAATACATTGTGTTCTCTCAAATAATCGACTTTAAAGGGTTTTAGAATAATTTTTTGACTTCTGAGATTAAAGAGTCTCTTAGAATAGAGACTAAAATATAGTTTCAAACTTAGTCATTTTTCAAAAATGCTCAGAAATAACATTTGCAAAAAGATTCAGAATAGCTGACAGTTAAATGGAATGGTATTTACTGTAGTTTCTTTTTCTACTTCAGTTTGCATCTTGAATTAAGAACTGGATTGCATGCATTAATTCTAATGTGGGAACAGCCAAAATAAAACTATCTTTAAAAAAACAATGTTAACAAAGACATTTTTGATGGAGAAATCAAAAAGACAGTGTACTGTTGGTCATAGTGATGAAGTACATGTTTTGAAAGAAAATTACGAATTTTTGAAGTAAAGATTAATATGGAATTTGGCTTGGCACCTGTGGCTCAAGTGGCTAAGGTGCCAGCCACATACACCTGAGCTGGTGGGTTCAAATCCAGCCTGGGCCTGACAAACAACAATGCTGGCTGCAACCAAAAAAATAAATAGCCAGGCGTTGTGCTGGGCGCCTATAGTCCCAGCTACTTAGGTGGAGGCAGGAGAATCGCTTGAGTCTAGGAGTTAGAGGTTGCTGTGAGCTGTGGTGGAACAGCACTCTAACCAGGGTGACAGCTTGAGACGCTGTCTAAAAAAAAAAAAAAAAAAAATTAATATGGAATGGGAGAAGATATAGATTTGAGATGTTAAATGATTCCCATCCCTTAAAAAACCCTATAGTGTGCATTTGATTTCATAACTAAAATTATTCCTTGAGTTTCACATAAATGGAATCATACAGTAGGAGGTTATTTGTGTCTTTCATTTAGCATGTTTTTGGGATACATTCATGTTGGGAGAGTTTATAGATTTAACAAATCAGATTGAATTTAATATATTCGAAATCATTTCTGAAAAGCATTGAACATCTACCATTCTCAGTGTTAAACCCAAGTTAAGTACATGCCTGTTTATCTGGTAGCTTTTACTTAGACCTGATATATACCAGTAAGGGCAATGAGTAATATACTGAGTAAGCACATGAAAAAAATGAAATTAACTTGGAAGCAGAATAATAGGTACCTATTATAAAATAGCGCAGAGAGAGTTACTGTAGTTATAAACTGTCTGTGGGTGTGGCTAACGAGATTAACCTAGCTTTTAAATTAATGCTTCCTGGGATAGATGGGATTTCTGGATCTGGCACTCAGGAAAAAGCTCAGAGAACTGGTTGGGCCCGGCATCCAAGAATAGAGAGTAGCTTTGGGTAGTTGTCTTTAGTGCAAACTGTGGTAATTGAATGGGGTGGAGAAAAGGTAAATTTAGTTTAGGAGTGCTAGGGGTCAGGTACATAGAAACAAAGTGATTCATGGTTTTAGAGTGAAGCATAAAAAAAAGTTTTTCCACTGAAGTGTAAAGGATAAGAAAGATTAACTTAAAATGTTCTTTATTTGGGTGGCAACATCTTCCCATACTCTTCAATTCCCCTTTATTTCTTTATGTAGTATATACTTAATATTTCTTTTGTAAATATCGAATTACGTTGGCTGTTTAGTTTTACCTAGATTAAATAATGTGTTATCCATTGTTTTATAAGTATTGGCACTAATTAAAAATATTTACATTTTGCTGCATTTACTCTTTGTATACATACATTTCTTCTCCACTCTTCAGATTTAAATTTTCTGATAGGAAAATACATATAAAATTTTATTCAATAAAATTTGTTTTAAAAACACGTGCTGAAAAATTACCTGGTCTACATAGCTGATCTGTCTAGTCAGGTCCTTTCCTATTAAGTAGAAGCATAGCATGATTGAAAATTTATGTATAACTTTTGTCACCCCCAAAACTTAACTGCTAATGGCCTACTGTTGATCAGAAGCCTTACTGTAAAGATTACACGTTAGATTAACACGTATTTTGTATGTTAGATGTATTAATATACTGTATTCTTATAAGTTAGAGAAAAAATGTTAATAAGAACATCATAGGAAAGAAAAATATATTTAGTAAGTGGAAGTGGATTATAAAAGTCTTCATCTTCATCTTCACAGTGAGTAGGCTGAGGAAGAGGAGGGGTTCGTCTTGCTATTTGTGAAGTGGCAGAGGGGAAGAAAATCCATGTATAAGTAGACCTGCATGATTCAAACCCTTCTTGCTCAAAGATCAACTGTACTATTTCTGTTACATCTCTCCTTTTTGCCACACTGCGTTGAATTAATATATTCTCTAAAGATACAATTATGATATACTGAAAAGTTCCTAAGTAGATAGGAAGATTTTGGAAGTTGGAATTCTAGATCTGCTATATCAGGAGTCCTCAAACTGTGGCCCATCGGCCACATGAGGCAGTGTGATTGTATTTGTTCCCATTTTGTTTGTTTACTTCAAAATAAGATATGTGCGGTGTGTTCATAGGTTGTTTTTTTTTAAACTATAGTCTGGCCCTCCAACGGTCTGAGGGACAGTGAATTGGCCCCCTGTTTAAAAAGTTTGGGGATGCCTGTACTGACTGGGTAATCTGGACTCCGTCAGCTCCTTAACCTTTGTGGGCCTGTTAATTTCCTCTATAAAATAAAAAAGGATTTTACTTAAGTCAGTAATTTTCTATCTTGGTTGGGATAGGAAAGGAGAGTGCTGAACAGAAAGAATTGAGCTCCCTACCTTTCTTTTACCAGAAAAATATTCATTTCCATTTGCTTTTGCATGCTGAGCATTTTGGCAGGGTTTTTTTTGAACAAGGGTTCCCTATAAAAAAAGTCACTGGCCAAGTTGATCTCTGTCCCTTCAGTGTTGAAGTGTTAAGACCTATTTTCAGAGGATAGTAGCTAGAAAGCATTTCAGCATTTTGATGTTTTGCCTTAGCTCATGAGCATACGTCATCTTTAGGTAAACTACAGAGGGGACCCTTCAGAAGAAAGTAAAATGATGAAATATACTTTTATAGGGACATCATATGTAAAGAAGATGTGAGAGGACAGGGGGAGATGTGAAGAGACCAGGTCTCACCATGTTGCCCAGGCTGGAGTGCAATGGCTGTTCACAGTGTGATCCTAGCAGTGATCCTAGCATACTATAACCTTGAACCTATTCACTGAACCTATGGGCTGAAGCCACCCCTTGCCTTAGCCTCCCAAGCACCTGAGACTTCACTACAGGCCCGCCACACTTAGCTGTCTTATGTTTTTTAATCACCTCTTTTGCTCTCTCCAAATACAAAGTATTCTAGAAGATATTTATAAAATACTTAATCTTCACTGTTAAAAGTGGCTTAAATATTAATCTTATATTTTTGGTTCTGAGCGAATATCCTATGAATAAGATTGTAATGGCTGTCATCAGAAAACTAAGGTGACAACTGCCTTAGGTATGTTTTCATTAAGATAACTTACAGATCACTACTAGATGCATGAGATTTTTAAATCAAAGGGCAACCGAGTCCATGTCGTACTAGAAATGCTTTATATTGGCTTATGGAGTGATGTAATAATGCTAGTTAGCATTTTTGAGCTTGACAAAACCTAAGAGATGTATTCTTACAAATTATAATCTTTGAGTCTCAGGAGTTGCTGGAGTCTAACTTGCAGTCCTCTGAGAGCCATTATCACCATTATGTCGAAGTCAAATCATTTGATGCTGGAGAGCTATATATTCTTCACTTGATGGCATTTGGCATCATACAGAGAAGCTGAAAAGCTTTTGTAAAAATGTAGGTATTTGTGTATTTAATGAGATGCTTATGATTCAGGGTGTTCTTTTGAATCTGTGGATTGAAAGATAACTTTTGTTAGAAATCATTAATTTGGAGTAAATACTTGTGAACCCGTGTAAAGTATCTGAGTTTTACTCCTTTAGCTTTAGACATTTTTGGAACTAGATTATTTTGTTTCAAATTAAGCTGTACCTAAAGTATCATTGTCTTGTCTTTCTCGTTATTTGTCAATATTTAGTAAGGAACTTTATTGTCAGTTCTAGAAAGAAAACTAGAATTTGGAGAGCAAATGTTATAAAATTAGTCCTTGAGTTTAACAGAAGTTGTTATGATGTTAAATGAATACCTTTATAGCTTTTCAGTGAATGAACACCCAGTTAAAGTGGTACTTTTTTGTTACTATTTTTGTTTCTAATACAATCTCAGATGGCTGTTAAATTTTGGATAACCAATATTAACATAACCGAGACTATCGTATTTTTTTTAAGGTGAGATGTAATTTTCATATAGTGAAATGGCACAGATTTTAATGTGTGGTTGGATCAGTTTTGACAAATGCATATAAAGGTGTAACCCATGCCCCCGTTGAGATATTTGATTTTTCTGTATGTGTTTATATACACACATACTCCAATTCTTAGCATGCTACATCTGTGACAATGTTAGTTTTATTTTTTAAAAAGTTAGTCTTTGGATCATACTTACAAATTATTCTGAATTTGATGTTGATGCACTTATTGCAAGAGTACAGGTTAATAGTCTATTTATCAAGATGAAGTGTACTATGAGATTTACCTGACAAAATAATCAGGTGGTGGTGGTATATTTACCTCATTCTCTTTTGAAGAACTAGAATACTGCCTTTCCCTTGGCTAGGAGTGGTCAGTGGAGTACGCTGTAGCTGTTTTAATGGGGTTTTGGGAAGTATTTTACAAAAAAAAGGTTTTATGTTATATCCTCAATATCAAGGGAAATGGAAAAAGAATTGCGTTGACAGAGTTAGGGTTCTGCTTGTGACGTCATCTAGATTTGAACCTAAAGTGAATTCTATAATTTGTAACATCAGTACTCACTTATAAAAGGCTTTTGTAAGATCAGCTAGGTTTTAAGAGTTTTTTCATGCATTGTATAAATTGATGGTCAGTGGGGTAAAAGATGCCTTTTGTTCTTTGATTAAATAATTTTTCTAACTTTAATGTAATTGCCTTTTATTTATTTATAACATTGACAAATACTATTGAAACAAGGGAATAATTGGCTAAACATTTTTCTCTCTGCATGCAAGAAAGAGAGTCCAGCATTATCCAGGCATTGTACTTGGTCTCAATTACAATAATCCTATAAAGTAGGGTTGCATACAAAGTGTGTGAGTTGAAGGGATTAATTTCTCTGAAGTCACACAGCTAATGAGTGGTTTTAACAGATCTTACCGTGTCTTTCATATACCAATGGTTCCCAACTTCTGCACAGTGGGATCATATTGGGGTGTTGTTTTGTGCAACAAGATCTTGCACTGTTACCCAGACTGAGGTGTATTGGTATGATCACAGCTCACTGTGATCTCCAACTCCCAGTCTCAAGAGATCCTCCTGGCTCAGCCTCCCTGGTAGCTAGGAATACAGGTGCATGCTACCACACCTTGCTACTTTTTTAGAATTACTTTTTATAGGCTCGGCACATGTAGCTGAGTGACTACTGCTCCAGCCACATACACCAGAGCTGTGTGTATGCATTTGAACCCAGCTCAGACCTGCCAAACAATAACAAGTACAATAACAAAATAGCCAGGTGTTGTGGCAGGTGTCTGTAGTCCCAGCTACTTTGCTGAGGCAAGATAGTCACTCAAACCCAAGAGTTGGAGGTGGCTATGACTGTGACGCCACATCACTCTACTGAGGGCAACATAGTGAGACTCTGTCTTAAAAAAATAAAAATAAATAAATAAAATGGAACCCTGAAGAAGGTTATGGCTACTATACTTTTTTTTTTTTTTTTTTGGAGACAGTGTCTTATTCTGTTGCCCAGTCTAGTGTGCCATGGTGTCAACCTAATTCACAGCAACCTCAAACTCTTGGCCTCATGCAGTCCTCCCTTAGCCTTCCAAGTAGCTGAGACTACAGGTGCCCACCACAACGCCTGGCTAAGTTTTTTTAGATTTAGTGGGGGTCTTGCTCTTGCTAAGTCTGGTCTTGAACTCCTGAGTTCAAGGGATCTTCCCATCTCAGCCTCCCAGAATATTAGGGTTACACACATGAGCCACTGCCCCTAGCCTGTTACTATGCATTTTTATTGAATTTTAGAAGTGCCTGGTACGTGTCTGGTTCAGTTCCTTATTCCCAGTTAATAATGGGGATATTCACCAAATCTGTGGTACTTACTGTTTAAGTACTCCACTGAACCCACTAGTTGGCTGCCAATTTACAAATGGAAACCTGGCTGGACTAGTTCATTTAGCTTTGAATGCGGGCACAAAAATAATACTGTTATAACTTCACAGTAAAGGATTATTTACTATTGTGGATGCTCATCAGCTTAAAGTATCTATTAGCATTCATTGGTATTGTCAGCCATTTTGAATTTCTTTTGGTTCTATTTCAGTGACATCAGGAAGTTGCTTATCACAAATTTTGTACTGAAGAAGGATTTTTTTTTTAAGAGATGATGACAGTGATAATGGCTGAAGTACACAGTGTAAATACCATAAATCACCAATATGTTTCATTTGTGTTACTAAGTGTACAGTGGAGAAATTTCCATATGAACCTTCTGAATTGAAGTTGTCTTGTATTTCAGCTCATCTGAAAGCTGCTCTAAGTACTGTACTTAAACTATTACATTTCCCTATAATGTCAAAGCATTCTGTCCTAAGGGTGGCTTTTATGAAAAGGGGAATGTAACGTCTGATTTAAAGCTATTTTGTTGGAAAATAGTAGCATGACATTTTTGAAAATTTTAAGTACCATATTTTTCAAAACTTGTATTAGAGATGTTTAATACATTGTCCTTGGTAACAATTGAAATAATGAAATTGTTCTAAATAAAGGTTAAACTCTTAGGAGAATACCATTTTTTCCCTTTTTCTTTTTTCTTTCTTTTTTTTTTTTTTTTTAAACTATGACCTTTACTATTCAGGTTGGGTTTTGTTTTGTGTTCTGTTCTCCTTTGATTAAAAGTATTATGACCAAGCTCCATATACTGAAATTCTGGTGTTCCACTTTTGAACCACTTCTGAGTATGTAATATTAGTACTCAGAAGTGAATGTTGTTAGTTTCTACTTGGGAAATGAAAGCTCTGATGATTTGAGACTTGTCTTGGTGACTTTAACATACTTCATAATACTTTGTACAGTAGTTTGTAGGAAATAACAAGCATTTCTTTATAGTTATTATATGCCAAAGTTTGAGATACTAATACATTTCACTGAACAGACAATTTTGTAAGGCTTAAATTCTTTCTGAGCATCTGTCATGAGCATGGCATATGGTTGTAAATTTGTCTCCTTCTGAAAATTAGGAGGAAAGAAGTCTGAGTCTCATTGTGTGAAGACATGAATGGTTTCTTACCATCAGGGGTTAACATACCTCAAAGTATTTAGAGATTGCCTTGATTTGTCAAGTCACTAGTACCCAATTAAAGACCCTATTTGTGTGAATCCTGCGAAGTCAGCATTTTTGCAAAACTTCAGCCATGTATGATAATTACTTATAGATCTTGTTAAAGGTGCTAGTTATACCACCTTAACTCTAGATTTGTGTTCGACCAGTTCTGGTTTGGAGCTCCCAAAGTTGTATTTCTTCTTAATAAATTGCCAGAGTAATTTCTGCTAAAGACCAGAGAACCACACTTAGAGAAATCTGTGTTAAGGTTTTGGTACTCCATTGTATTAGCTGTTGATAGTGAATTTTGCTGAGTGCTGTGGCTATTGCATGAAATGCTATTGTCTTTTTGGCATTTTATAATTATTGGATAACTGCTTTTTGTAGTAAAAGTAGGAATTCCTTATTTATATAATGCTTTATAATCTGCTGATTGCTTATACATATTGCTTATGCATATACTATGTCATAATTATGAACAACACCTCTTGATAAGTAGAGAAGGTTAGTAATATTAAGAATCTTTGGGCCAGGCCTAGTGGCCCTCACCTGTAATCTTAGTATGACGGAGGAGGATTGCTTGAGGCCAGGAGTTCAGAACAAGTCTGAGCAAGAACAAGATCCTGTCTCTGCAAAAAATTAGCCAGGTGTAGTGACATGCACATAGTCTCAGCTACTTGGAATACTTGAGAGGCTGATGGGAGTGGATCACTTGAGCCCAGGAATTTGTGGTTGCAGCAAACTGGATGATGCCACTGTACTCTAGTCCAGGTAAGAGAGTGAGACTCTCTCTAAAAACAGAATCTTTGACCAGTGATTACTTACACACAGTAAAGAAAATGACAAACCCAATACTAGAATCTCTTCTGGCTGCTGATCCAGTATTCTTGGTGCTATATTACATACACTGTCAATTTAGCTAGCTTCCCATTCTTAACCCAACTGCTGGTTTACTGGACCAAGTTTTACTTCTCTGTTTTTTTAAGAGGCAGGTTTTTTCTTTGTTGCCTAGGCTAAAGTATAGTGGCAGGATCATAGTTTGCTGCCCCCTTGAGCTCCTAGGCCTAAGAGGTCCTTCTCCCTCAGCCTCCCATGTGACTATCATTGTAGGCATACTTTTTTGTAGAGATGATGTCTCAATATGTTGCCCAGGCTGGTTTTGAATTTCTGGGCTCAAGTGATTTTCCTTTGTTAACCTCCCAAGGCTTTGAGATTATGGGTGTAAGCCACCATGTCCAGCCCTGATTTCTGTTATTTTTTTTTTGCTCAAACGTTTTCATGCACACGTCATGTTTTTGCTTTTGGAGGAGTGGAGCTAAGTCACTTAAACCTTGAGAATTTGAGTTTTAAATTAGAAAGTGAGTAAAGGAGCCTAATTTTAATATTTTAGAAGTAGGGTGGGTGATTATGGCTTTGGACATGATGAATTTAAGGTGACACAGAGTATCCTAAATTTAACTCCTATGTAGTTCAGTTAGCAGAACAATACAGAACTGAACCTAGGCTAGAGAATTAGGACTGGGGTTAGATCAACAATGTCCACATACAAGTGATAGCAAAGAAAGGAAATTAAGAAGTGAAGGCTCAACTTCTTTGTGGAAATTGAAAATCAGTTAAAGAGTAAGAGAGTCAGGTTAATGGCTATTTGAAGATAAAGGAAGTCAAGTTTTCAGGAGAAAGTAGAAAGTAAATGAGATAGAAAATAAATGAGATTTAAATGTTTTTAGGTTTGACTGTAACTGATCCCAGTACACACAGTAGGTGCTTAGTTAAATAACTTGGCTCAGTGATAAGGTCTGAGGGCAATCTGATGAGCCAGTAGTACATAAAATTGAAAGGATAAGCAGAGGCCAGATGTGGGTTTTTTAATATGCATTAAACTTTTGTTTTTTTGGTCGGTAATAGAGGAGAGGCCTTAGTTTTTGTAGCAGAGAAATGGCACAGTAAAACCATAGAGGAATGACTGGAATTAGGAGACTATTTAGGAAGGTAATAAAAGAATTTAGGCATCTTTCAAAAGTTAGCCCAGGTGCTAACTTTTCTAGCCTTCTTTTTTATCTTCTAAATCAATGGCTCCCTCCTTTGTATCGTATTTTGTATTTGCTTTATTGTTGCCTTTATATTGTACATGTCCAGGCTAGTGTGCCATGACACATCAGCCTCACTCATAACAACCTCAAACTCCTGGGCTTAAGCTATCCTCCTGCCTCAGCCTCCCAAGTAGCTGGGACTACAGGCAAGCACCACAACGCCCAGCTCATTTTTTCTATTTTTATTAGAGACAGGGTCTTGTTTTTTTTTTTTTTGAGAGAGAGTCTCAAGCTGTCGCTCTTGGTAGAGTGCCGTGGTGCCATAGTTCACAGCAACCTCCAACTCTTGGGTCAAGTGATTCTCTTGCCTCAGTTTTCTTTTAGTAGAGATAATGGTTTTGCTTTTGCTCAGGCTAGTCTCGAATTCATGAGCTCAAGCAGTCCACCCGCCTGGGCCCCCCAGAGTGGTAGGATTACAGGTGTGAGCCACCACACCTGGCCCAGGGTCTTGCTTATGCTTGAGCTGATCTTGACCTCCTGGGCTCAAGCAAACCTCCTGCGTCAGCCTTTTAGGAGTGCTAAGATTACAGGCCTGAGCCACTGCCAGGTCTGCATTTATCATTTTTCTTGTAAGCCTCAAGGTGCCTATAGCACGTATTTACAGTTTCAGATACATAGTAGGTGCTTAAGTGTTGCATCACCATCAGGCTAGAGCAGATTTGGGGAAGAGATTTTTAAAATAGCTTTATTGAGATAATTGACCTGTTTATAAAGTGTACAGTTTGGGGTTTAGTATATGTATAGAGTTTGTGACCATTACTGTTACCTAATTTTAAAATATTTTCATTTTAAAAAGAAACTTTGAACTTGTTCCCCATACCAGCAGCAAGCATCCATGAATCTAGTTTGTATTTCTGTGTGTACTTGCCTATTAGAAAAGATTTGGGTTCTTTGTCTCTTGCCTCAGCCCACCAAAATCCTCAAAGGAGGAGTGTTCACTGCTTCTCCTTTGCTCTGGGAAGTCCAGGTGTGTCTGTCATACTGTGATCTTCAGGTACTGCAATATCTGTAGGTAGGATGTGGGGACAACACAGAAGCTGAAAAATGAGAATGTGGAAGAATTGTGAGGTCTTAAGACACATGGTAAAGAAAAGGAAATGCCAGCGAAGTATGAGGTGGGACCCTGTCCCAGAACCCATAAGTTTAAATAAACAATATGTAAATATAGAACCCCTGGCAACTTGAGGCTCTGGGGCCCTATATCAAGATTGACAGAAGAAACAAAGGGAAAGGTAAGACATTTGAAGGATTAAGACCATCCTTGGACATTAAAATTCCACGTCTCCCATTTACTCTATAGCTTTGTCCAAGAATTGATAGAGGAACTCCACAGAAATACACAAAAATCACTGCCTACTTTAGAGTTCCTCAGGAGCTCATTCTGAACATGGAAAATCATTTTGGTCAGATGTAGGGGGATTTCTTGAAACTGCATAACGGCAGGTGGTATAGCAGTGGAGACTAAATGAAAAGTGTGTGTGTGTGTATATATTATTTTTTATTTATTTATTTGTTTTTTGAGACAGTCTCAAGCTGTTGCCCTGGGTAGAGTGCCATGGCATCATAGCTCATAGCAACCTTCAGTTCTTGGGTACAAGCCATCCTCTTGCCTCAGCTTTTCTATTTTTGGTAGATATGGGGATCCCGCTTTTGCTCAGGCTGGTCTCGAACTTAGGAGTTCAAGCAGTCCACCTGCCTCTGGTACTAGGATGACCAGCATGAGCCACTGCACCTGGCCTGAAAAGTACATCTTGATTGTACATCAGAAACCATGGAAGGCTGCCTGGAGTTGGAGGCTGGATATAACATGAGGGCAAGAGAGGCCTTGGTAAAGTTTGGAAGATCTTCAGTGCTTTTTTTTTTTTTACTCCAAAAGATGAGCAAGGATTGTGCCCTTGCTTCCTATCCCTCGAGGGAAACATGGAGTTGAGACTTGTTCAAACACTTAACATATATTGTTCTTTGGCAAGGAGAAGTTGCAAAGGAAGATCCTCCTGCTGAAGATTCCCAGGAGACTTCAATTCAATTCAGTCAGCAAACTGAAAGGAACTGGACTCTGAGGGTGTTTTTTTTTCCCCTGGTTCCATGTTCATTTTGTCTTCATAGGTTCCTGATTTGTTAATAAACTTTCTTGGGTGGGGATCATCTTAAAAACCAAGGATGACAAAAAAAGATCACACACACACAGGATCTGGTCAAGCTTTGGTATTGTGGAAACTGTAGTATATTTTCTGCTTCCTAATGAAAAAATATATTTGTATTTTTCTGAAGTTTCCAGATCTCCACATGCTGTCTCTTAGCATCACTACTATCAATATCAGAGAGAGCAGTAACTATAAGGACGGATAACAATAGAATCATTTGTGATCTTTGAAATAAAACTTTAGACACTTTGGGGAGAATAATAGCTATATCGCTGAGACCCAAGAAAAAATGAGTATAGCAGCTCGGCGCCTGTGGCTTAAGCAGCTAAGGCACCAGCCACATACACCTGAGCTGGCGGGTTCAAATCCAGCCCGGGCCTGCCAAACAACAATGGCTGCAACTAAAAAATAGCCGGCTGTTGTGGCAGGCGCCTGTAACTCCCAGCTACTTGGGAGGCGGAAGCAGAAGAATCGCTCGAGCTCAGGAGTTGGAGGTTGCTGTGAGCTGTGATGCTAAAGCACTCTACTCAGGGTGACAGCTTGAGGCTCTGTCTCAAAAAAAAAAAAAAAAAAGTATAGGATAGCGGATGTAAACCAGGTTTTGAAAAAATTAACTGGTGAAAAAGAAAATGAGGTGATGCTATACACACTATGTGCCAGCCTATACTGGCTGCTTTTGATTTCTTGTGAACATCAAGCTTCAGGCATGCCTCTAATCCCTGCCCATCCCTTCACCTGGACATCTAGCTGTCCTTTAAGAATCATGCTTAGAGAAACTTTCTCAGATGCCTCCCTCTAAAAGCAAATTGTAATTTTTTATTTATTTTTTTTTTTGAGACAGTCTCAAGCTGTCGCCCTGGGTAGAGGGCCGTGGCATCACAGCTCACAGCAACCTCAAACTCTTGGACTTAAGCAATTCTCTTGCCTCAGCTTCCCAAGTAGCTGGGATTAAAGGCGTCCACCACAATACCCAGCTATTTTTTGATTGTAGTTGTCGTTGTTTGGTGGGCCCTGTCTGGATTCGAAACCACCAGCTCTGGTGTATGTGGCTGGCGTCTTTGCCACCTAACATTGTAGTGTTACGTCATGAAAGCAGGAATTGTATGGTTTTATCTTGTTAGCTACTGTAACTATTGAATGGATAAATGAATAGTAGCTTTGGTGGTAAATGGTGACATGTACCAAAGAAAGTTTTATGTTTCAGAGTTAAGGAGTATTTACACATCTTTGAAGGCAAATGGCAAGGCATAAGGAGATGGAGATTTTAAAATTGTTATATGTTAATTCAGGGATCTTGGACATGATATTATGAGCAAAGGATTAGTAGTAAAAGGAAGTAATGTCAGGGTGGGAAAGAATGAAAGTAAATCATAGCTGCATTATTGCTGACTGAAATGTATACATAGTTTTGAAATTTTAGGTCTTAAACTAAAATCTTTTCATCCTCATAAGTTAGTTTAGGGTTTTTTCTTTTAAGACCCAAAGTTATTCTGTCACCCAAGCTAGAGTGCCATGGCTTCAGCCAAGCTCATAGCAGCCTCAAACTTCTGATTTCAAGCAATCTTCCTGCCTCAGCCTCCAGGGTAGCTGGAACTATAGGTACGCACCACAATGTCTGGCCAATTATTCTATTTTTTAGTAGAGATAGGGGTCTTGCTATTGCTCAGGCTGGTCTGGTACTCCTGAGCTCAAGGAATCATCTTGCCTCAGCCTTCCAGAGTGCTAGGATTACAGGCCTGAGCCACTGCGCCTGGCCTAGAGAAAGAGTTCTTAACTCAGTCCAAGGATGTATCCCCATGGCCACTCCATGAAATCTGTGAAGCTGGATTGGTTAAAAAAAAAAAAAAAAAAAATTTAAATCTTTATTTTCATGAGCTTCTAAAAATCAGGCCTTTTTTCTTTGGTAATATGGGCAAAAACCTCCATTAATTTTAGCAGAACCTGAACTTTGTTACCAGTAGAAAGCATAGTTATTTTTATTTTGTATCACATTATTGTTGTCAATATCTTAAAATGTGGCTTATACTTACTACTACTTACAAACTATGGTACTTAAGACCTTTTTCTATATCATTATTTAATGTATTGATAAAGAGAGTATGTCTATTACTGTATCCCCAAATGATTTTTTTTGAAAGTAATTTTATGTTTGCTGAATTTCACTGTAATTGTTTTCCTTTATAATGATGTATATTTTATTCTGTACATTTAAAACATTGTGGGAAGGAATGTATCGGAAGAAAAGGATCTGTGGTTTTGAGAATATAATCTCTGTATAACGAGTGGCAAATACTGTTAAGAATGGCACACGTGGCTGGTGGCAAGGTGGCGCATGCCTGTAATCTGAGCACTCTGGGAAGCTGAGGTAGGAGGATCCCTTTAGCCCAGGAGTTCCAGACTAGCCTGAGTAAGAGTGAGTGAGACCCCATCTCTACTAAAAACAGGAAAATTAGCCGGGTATGCTGGTATACGCTTGTAGTCCCAGCTACTCTGGTGGCTGAGGCAAGCAATCCTGCAGCAGGCCAGGAGTTTGAGGTTGCAATGAAGTAGGCTGATGCCATAGCACTCTAGCCTAGGTGACAGAGCAAAACTCTGTCTCAAAACAAAAAAGGCATACAGAAACATTAATGTATAGGAATCTTAAAAGGAATTTAGAGAAGAGGAAGCAGGGTAGCTAGCTAGAACTGTTAAAAACAGCATCCTAGGGCGGCACCTGTGACTCAAAGGAATAGGGTGCCGGACCCATATGCCGGAGATGGCGGGTTCAAATCCAGCCCCGGCCAAAAACTGCAACAAAAACCAACCAGCATCCTAAAGGTGGAATTTAAGCTGGTTCTTAGAGTTTAATAGATTGTGCTAGACCAAAGTTCTTAGTCTCTACACCCATAAAAAGTAACATAAAAGTTGGATGATGGTGGATTGACAAGACTCTTAAGTTTGAGAGATAGTGTTTTGAGAATATTCTTGTAGATACTATGAAAATTTTAATTTATTTTAGCATTGATTCAGTATTGATACTTTTTGTTCAGTGAAGACTCTGACATGAATAGCAAAGATGGGAAGATAAATAGCATTGGGAAAGACATTTACCTTTGTTAGAAGTGTCACATTTAATCTTTTATAATTATTTGGCTTATATGAATCAGAGGTGAGTAAATGGTTCCTGGTGATTCTTTTGGTGATTCTTTGAGTACATGGAGTGTTTCTGCACTCCTTGTTCTTTTTTTTTTTTTTTTTTTTTTTTTAAATAATTCCACAATTTTAATTTCCACTAAAATATTTAATTGATGATATCTTACAGAAATAAATAAGAGCAGCTTTTCTCTAATACAGACTAGTATATTTATACATGTCCTTCTTGCACTCCTTGTTCTATTTTCCTCATCTGCCAAAGCAAGCACTCCCTAACCTGTTACAGCCTGTAATGGCTTTTCATTTTTTGATTCAGCAAAGTTTTTGAAAATTTCTTATGTGTAAGCCATTGAATGCTGAGGTTACAGGGTTATGAAAAAGATAAGCATAATGACTGCTCTTACCAAACTGATAGTCTGAATGAGCGAATATACATTGAAGAAATAATTAAACTATGTAATTTTGCCATTATTTTTGTCCTAGTCATAGAACCAATACATATTTGGGTACTGTAATCTGACCTGTGTATTACAATTATACTGATTAACTGGTCTGAGAAGTTCCTGGTGATACTTAAATATGTCCTTTTAGATGTTTTATTTCTTTTCTCAGATATTCTTATGAAGAGATTTCTCAGAGAGAAAACCCCTAGCTTGAAATGTCCAGGTCTAATATAATACTAATTGGTCCCCATGACATTGTCAGTCTTTTCTCTGTTCCTCTTTTTCCATATTGTATACTTTTTAGCCACAAACTCTACTGATAATTCCTCCAACTATTTATAGAATATATAAATCTCTTTAGTGTTGGATTAAAGAATCTGTAATATAGCCTCAAACTTGTCTGCCACTTTGATTCTTCCCCTCTGTGGGAGACCATAGTCCAAAATAGTTTATTCTTGTACCTACTTGATATGCCATTTTCTGCCTTCTCTATGAAAATACCATTTATCCTTTAGGACCTGTTGGGCAGCGGACCATTTTCACAATAGCTCTTTAGATAGATTTAGTTCCCATTGATCTTTTGCCTGAATTCTGTTAGCATTTTTTCTCAGCTTGATTGACTTGTACGTGTATCATTTTACATTTGTCCTTCTTGTGTATATCTTAATTTTCTTTTCTTTTCTTTCTTTTTTTTTTTTTTTTAATTTCAACTCGCTTATACTTTTCTTCTTTGTTTGAAGTACTCTTTTTTGTTGTTCATTTTCTTCTTCCTCTGACGATGCTCGGCTGTTTTTGATGTTAGTAGAGACGGGGTCTTACTCTGGCTCATTGCTGGTTATACTGGTCTCGAACCTCTGAGCTCAGGCAATCCACCCACCTCGGCCTCCCACAGTGCTGGGACTACAGGCGTGAGCCACCACGCCTGGCCGTATGTCTTAATTTTCAAATGATTTAGTTTGGGTATGGGTTTATAAAAAGGAGATGAGATAGACCTTGACTTCTCTTAGCATTTTCCTCAGATTTTAGGTATGTTTTTTATGTTCTAATTAAGTAATGATGGTTGTATAAATTGTGAAATAATTCTTAGCCTACTTTTAAGTACCATTGAACTCTAAAGGTACTGATTGGAAACAAACAAGTGAAAAAAAGGACCCCTGAATATTTTGTTTGTATACATTTTTTTTACCTTCATTCATTAAATCATTTCATTCTTTAGATATTTTGAAACTTAGGAAGGATAAGGTCCAAATCAAACTGGAGTTCTTTTTTTAGTCTCATAGGTAAATGGAGTAGTTACAGTATACACATCACTTTACCACTGTGCACTTAGGAGCAATACATTTTCTACTTAATGTTAAAAAAGAAGTCTAAAGATAAGGCCTGAGTTTCTAGCTTGAAGGCACCTAGAAAGGGAAGTATAAGAGGATTGTCTGCAAACTTAAATGATGGCAAAGAATTAGGTTAGCGCTTGCTCATTCATTTCTCAGGTTCTGTCAAGACTATTCAAATCAAAACAGTTAGCTTTATCTTACCAGGTATAGAGTCAGAAATCTTAAAGTGATGGTATGTGAATATTGCATTGTTAAGGGGTAGCAGTAGATACAAGCAATAGTCATTGACTGAGAATTCTGAGAAATGGGAGATCGGTGTGGGATAGGCACCATAAGGAAAATGTCTTTGGTGTCTGGATTTTAAGAAGTTGAGAATTAAAATAGAGAAGCTCAAAATAGAAGTGGAAAACATGGAGTGAAGGAAGAAACTAAGAATAGGTAGGCTTTGAATAAGAAAAAGACCATTTCAGGTTCCTAATTTGTGTGTAATAATGTCTGAATGAGTTAGTCCAGATGGAAAGTCCAGATGGAGGGTGTGAAGTGTTAGCTTTGGAGAATTAGGCTATGTATTCCTTGAGACCAAAAAGAAGTATGAAAGAAACACCTGTCTCTTAGGTTTAAGGAATTGCAAACATATAGTGCCAATCTTTTGTAGAGCAGAAAGAATCCATTATTTAGAGCTGTGTGGTTGCTCACAGAGAAAAATACTTTTGAAACGTATATTTTTAAACTTTTTAATGGAATATTTATCCTTTTGACTTTCAGGGTAGTAATATGTACTTCATACATATTTATTTCATACACTTAGGCAAGGTGAATGTCCAGTGACTTGTTTTTTTGTTTTTTTTTTTTTTAAATACATTCCTCTAGCTGGGTGTTGTGGTGGGCGCCTGTAGTCCTTGGAAGGTTGAGGCAAGACAATCGCTTAAGCCCAAGAATTAGAGGTTGCTGTGAGCTGTGATGCCACGACACTCTTATTAAGGGCGATATAGTGAGACTGTTTAAAAAAAATTTTTAAATTAAAAAAAAAGAAAGAATATATTCCTCAATTCATGAAATTCTTCCCAGTTTCTAATTATTGAGTTAGAGGCTTTCTTGCAGATAATTTAAGAAGTGCTTTATGAAATTATGTTAATTGCATGAAGGTAAGAGGTATGAATTAGGCCTTTCATAGTCCAAGTTTACATTTGGGCTTAGATGGTTGTAATATTTGCTTGTTGCTTATTATAGTTTTATGTTTCTTTGTCATAGTAGAAATGTCTGTGCAGAGCTGAGACAGTTTTATGAGAGCTGGTTTATGTTTTCCCTTTTGCCTGTTTAACTTTCCATGTCTTCCCCACACTTGCTTAGCTCTTTCTGGACTTGGTATTGTTTTCTTTAAATTTCGGCACATGCAAACCCACTGCCCACATTCGGACTCAGGGTTGGCCATTTGCTAGTTCTGCTACCCTTTTTAAGATCTGACTGCCAAATAAATCATCCTCGTGTTCTTTAGAAAAAAATAAAAATTAAACTTAGATAAATTAAATTTACATTAAAAATCTGCTGTGGGCTGGGCACTGTGGCTCACGCCTGTAGTCCTAATACTCTGGAATGCTGAGGTCAGAGGATTGCCAGAGCTCAGGAGTTCGAGACCAGCCTGAGCCAAGAGTGAGACTCTGTCTCTACTAAAAAAATAAAAAATAAATAAATAATAGAAAAGCTAGCTGTGTACTGTGCTGGTGCCTTAGTCCCAGCTACTAGGAAGGCGGAGGCAGGAGGATTGCTCAAACTCTTAAGAATTTGAGGTTGCTGTGAGCTGTGATGCTACAGCACTCTACCAAGGGCAATGGTGTGAGAGTCTGTCTTGAAAAAAAAAAATTTTGTATAATTTCAATAATAATAGAAGATTCCTAACAATTCTCTAACAACAATTTGCCTTGGCACTTAAGTAAAAGGGAGAGGAAAATGGAAAGGACAAAAATAAAAATGAGGAAAAGGGAAAGGAGAACACAACTTAGTCGCTTTACCATTTACCTTTTCATACTGTTACTTGTTTTGTGTTACCCAAAACATCACTGTAAGCTTCTTTAAATGTTTGAATGTGTAGGGTTCCTAATTCTCACATGGAGAATAAAGTGGAAGAAGGAAAGTAACCGCAGCCTTGGTGCATGGTTTTAGGTGCAATAAGAGGACTATCTACTACTGTTAGGTTGGCTCATGTATTTTTTAGGCTAGTGGGCAAGACCTTGAGAAGATGAAGTGAACAACAACCTTCCCTTATTCGGTTAACTGTTTTCTGCAAAGATGGTGTGAAAATGGACTCTATTTTGTGTGTTTGATGGCAGTTAACACATGTCTCATGTTTGGGATGTAGTTCTTACTAACAACTGAACATAGGAAAGAACATGAACTTTTTGAACTTACTATGATCTTTTCCTTGCAATGTAACATTCTAAGGGAAGATATTCATTGTATCTGAATATGGGAATAGGCCTGAAATTAAAACTGATTGGAAGCTTATATATTTTGTTTTCTTTCTTGGGTACCATGACTAAAATTCCTGTAGTTTTGATATATGTCATTGGGGGATAATGTCAGTGAGGCCTTGGGACCACTAGTTACAAATAGAAACACCAGGCGCCTGTGGCTCAAGCGGCTAAGGCACCAGCCACATACACCTGAGCTGGCAGGTTCAAATCCAGCCCAGGCCCGCCAACAAAACAACAATGACGGCTGCAACCAAAAAATAGCCAGGCGTTGTGGCGGGCTCCTGTGGTCCCAGCTACTTGGGAGGTGAGGCAAGAGAATCGCTTAAGCCCAGGAGTTTGCTGTGAGCTGTGATGCCACAGAACTCCACCTAGGGTGACAGCTTGAGGCTCTGTCTCCAAAAAAAAAAAAAAAAAAAGAATGAAGGAAACAGAAAGAATAGTATACTCAGGTAGTTAAGTTGGCATTTTCTGGAAAAATACAATTGCTCAAATATTAAATGCTTATACTCTAGTTTTAAGTTTGTTTTGTTGTTGTTTTTTTTTTTTTTTTTTTTTTTTGAGACAGTCTTCACTTTGTTCACCCTTGGTAGAGTGCTGTGGTGTCATAGCTCACAGCAACCTCTTAACTCTTGGGCTCAAGTGATTCTCTTGCCTCAACCTCCCAAATAGCTAGACTTGGAAGGTACCTGCCACAACACCCAGCTATTTTTGTTTTTTTATTATTATTTTATTAAATCATATCTGTGTACATTAATGCAATCACAGGGTACAATGTACTGGTTTTATATGCAATTTGAATTTTTTTTTTTTTTTTTTTTTTTTTTTTTTTGGCTGAGGCTGGGTTTGAACCCACCACCTCCAGTATATGGGGCCGGCAGTCTACTCCTTTGAGCCACAGGTGCCACCCCAATTTGAAATATTTTCATCAAGCTGGTTAAACCAGCTATTTTTAGAGATGAGGTCTCACTCTGGCTCAGGCTGGTTCTCAAACCTGTGAGCAGGCAGTCTACCCACCTCGGCCTCCTACAATGTGAGGATTACAGGTGTAAAGCCACTGCGCCTGGTCTTAATTTGGATTTTCTTTGAATTGCTGGCATGGATCAGCAAAACACCAAGAAGTAGCACAAAAAGCACTATAATTTTGACACCGTTGTTTTTTTTAAAGGCTTTTTCCATTTTTTTGAATATTTTTAATCTATAAACTTTTCAGATATGCTTGGTATTGTGTCTTCTTACTAGAGTTAACAAAGAAATGGCTCCTATTTCAGCTTTAAACTTACTTGTACCTTGTACTTTTTTTTTTTTTTTTTTTTTTTAAGACAGAGTCTCACTTTGTCGTCCTCAGCCCTGTACTGAGTGCTGTAGCATCACAGCTCACAGCAACCTCCAACTCTTGGGCTTAAGCAATTCTCTTGCTTCAGCCTCCCAAGTAGCTGGGACTACAGGTACCTGCTACAACACCCAACTATTTTTTGTTGCAGTTGTCATTGTTGTTTAGCTGACCTGGGCCAGTTTCGAACCCGCCAGCCTTGGTGTATGTCATTGGCACCCTAACTGCTGAGTTACGGGCACTGAGCCCTTTTTTGTTTTCTTTACAAAATTTCAAATATTGGCCAGTTTTCTTTCTAAGCAGAATTTATAATCTAGAAAAGTTTGGGGGGAATAAAAACAGTAGTGCTTGTTTTTAAGAAAGAATTCTTTTTTTTTTTTTTTTTTTTTTTTGAGACAGAGTCTTACTATGTCGCCCTTAGTAGAGTACTGTGGCATCACAGCTCACAGCAACCTCAAACTCTTGGATTTAAGTGATTCTTTTGCCTTAGCCTCTTAGTAGCTGAGACTACAGGTGCCCGCCACAGCACCAAGCTATTTTCTTGTTGTAGTTGTCACTCATGTTTAGCTGGCCCAGCCCGGGCCTGGCTTAAACCTGCTGGCCTCTGTGTATGTGGCCAGTGCAGTAACCACTGTGCTACAGGCGCTGAACCTAAGAAAGAATGCTTACCAGGATCATAAGACATTGAAATTTGAGATCATTTATTACAATGATTCCCCCTTCTTGGGTTAAGTAAAATATGTAGTAGTTATTTCTTGAGTTACTGGGGCCACATCGTATATGTGTCTGTAGGAATACATGTACAGCATAGGATAATTAAGACACGATTCCAGTCAATTGCAAATAAATGTGATCAAACCTTGTGTTAATATTGGTTATTTTCTGTCATCTGAAACTCAGAAAAAAGAGACTCCCTTTTATTTTATTATTTTATTTTTATTGTTTTTGTTTATTTTTCAGACAGAGTCTCACTCTGTTACCTAGTGTTGCCTAGAGTGTTGGCTAGAGTGTCATGGCATCAGCAGAGCTCACAGCAAGCAACTTCACACTCCTGGATTCAAGTGATCTCCTACCTCAGACTCTTAGTAGCTGGGACTTAAAAGCATCCACCATAATACCTGACTAATTTTTCTGTTTTTAGTAGAGACAGGGTCTCACTTTTGCTTAGGTGGGTCTTAAACTCCTGAACTCAAGCATTCCCCCCTCTTAGGCTTCTCAGAGTGACTCCATTTTTAAAAGGGCAAGAAATTATTGATTAAATGTAGTTAGGTGGGAGTTGGGCCAAGAGTTAAGATAAAAAGAATCTTTGCTTTCTGCAACATTTGGAATGACTGATTCAGTCTCCTTCATTTATTTAGTTAGGAAGTAAATATAGGTAAGGTTAAGGAATTTGCTGAGCTTTATAGGAATCAGACAGATGGGTATAGATAAAATTTAGCTGCCCTGGGAAGAGGAATGTTAAGGTTGCCATCGATACATGTCCTGTCTTTATAAGAAAGTGGAGTCACTTAATAGGGGAAAAACCTATCAGTTACCCTTATTTTGTGTTGGGCAACGTAGTTGATCAGTGAGTATGTCTTCTGAATAGAGGAAAACGTAGTATAAATGGCATAGTAAAACTTGACCAGAGTATCTTCTTAAAGAGTTTACAAATTTTTTAAATTTGGTGATATTCCTGGACACAGTGAGGTGAGGTCAGAGCAGGAGAATTGTTTGAGGAGTTCAACACCAGCCTGAGCAAGAGTGAAACTGTTTTTACAAAAAAACAGAAAAATTAGCCAGGTGTTGTGGCACACAACTGTTCTATCAGCTACTCAGGAGGTTGAGGCAGGAGGATTGCTTGAACCTGGGTGTTTGAGGTTACAGTGTGCTATGATGACATCACTGCACTCCAGCCCAGCTAACATAGTGAAAACCCTGCCTCAAAAAAAAATTTTTTTGGTATTAAGTGCAGCTTTTTCATAATGCTCTCTCTTATTTCTTTTCTCCTTTTGTTAGGTGGTATGGTCAGGAAAAAGACTATAATGTACTAGTCATGGATCTTCTGGGACCCAGCCTTGAAGACCTCTTCAATTTCTGTTCAAGAAGATTCACAATGAAAACTGTACTTATGTTAGCTGACCAGGTATGTGACATTTTGATAAGAATAAAAACGAAGAATACTTCTATTTGATTGTATTTGAATGTTCATAAACTTGAATATTGTAATCTTAGGCATCACTATCTAACTTTAGGATAAGCAAAAAAAAAAAATTAACAGTATGACTTGTAGTTGTTTTCTTATGAGAATAAGACAAAAATTGGAATTATTACTCGTATAAACTAGTAGTTTTCAGGCTATTCCTTCAGATGGAGTTTTAGTGTTTGTATAGCAGATCTTGTTTGAAAGAAGAATTTAGAGCATAATGTATGTGTAGGTACATATTACAATTTTGGATAAATTAAGCAAATTGAATATTATGTATTATGTGTGGGACTCTTCTGAAAACTATATTTTTGAGGAAAGTAAGGTACTCGAATAATTCAAGCACTGGAAGTAATAGATCCTTAGGCAGTGGTATTATTTAAGCAAACCTTGGAAAATTTGGAGATGTCAGGAATTTGATGCATTGACTATAGGTTAGATTAAATGGCTTTTTAGTCAAATTTTAGTTTAGTTTTTGTTTTGAGACAGTCTCTGCTACCCTGGCTTTGAGTGCAGTGGCATCAATGTAGCTCATAGCAACCTCAAATTTGTGGGTTCAAGTGATCCTCATACCTCAGCTTTTCAATAATCTGAGACTACAGGCTCTTTCCACAATGCCCTGCTAATTTTTCTATTTTTAGTATAGATGGGGTCTCTTGTTCAGGCTGATCTCAAACTCCTGAGCTCGAGCAATCTTCCTGCCTTGGCCTCCCAGGCTGCTGGGATTACAGGTGTGAACTAAAATTGCCCAGCCAAATTTTAGATATTTTGATCTTAGGAAAATGAGAAAGAATTCATTTTAAATATTTTTGGGTGGGGGGGGCAGGGAAAGGATAATACAGGTTGGGCATAACAGTTTACTATGTTAAATTATTTTAAGTTGCACATGAAAACTTTTATGTTCACCCTGTATATTAAAATAATAGGGTGAATATCAAGGAATATATAATTTTTAACTTTGGTCAAGGTTTGTTCTTTTGAGGGCAGGGTTGGAAATGCTTCAAGTTAAGCTTTGTGTGTTTATAAGAATCCTGTGAAAGACTGCCTTTTTATTTATTTATTTATTTATTTATTTTGAGACAGAGCCTTACTTTGTTGCCCTCGGTAGAGTGCGGTGGTGTCACAGCTCATAGCAACCTCTAGCTCTTGGGCTTAGTGATTCTCTTGCCTCAGCCTTCCGAGTAGCTGGGATTATAGGCACCTGCCACAATGCCCGGCTATTTCTGTTGCAGTTTGGCTGGGGCGAGGTTTGAACCTGCCATCCTCAGTATGTGGGGCTGGTGTCTTACCCACTGAGCCATGGGTGCCGCCCAGACTGCCTTTTTTTTAAGATGGGATGTCATAAAGGAAAACAGGGTGATAAAACTAGCAGTTGACATAGAATTTTAGAACGTCTATAAATTTAGGGAACAATAAAGAGAAGTTGGTTAATGGGTACAAAATACAACTAAGTAGAAGGAATGGGTTCTAGTATTTGATAGTACAGTAGGGAGGTTATAGTTAACAGTAGTTTATTGTATATTTCAAAATAGTCAGAAGAGAAGAATTGTGTATTAAAATGTTACCAACACAAAGAAAATGTGAATGTTTAAAGTGATTATTACCTCAATTATCCTCATTTAATCATTACACATTGTATCCATATATCAAAATATCACATATACCCCCAAAATATGTACAAGTATTATGGATGAATCTTTAAAAATTGTTTAAAAGCCCATAAATTCAAGGGATTGGTAAGTAGGGCCCATTTTCTGTAATTAGCGCTGAAAATCCCCAGGCTTCTTTAACTGAACCTAAAATATACTGAGGAGCACAAGCAAATATTAGCAAATTATAATATTCAATTTGAGGCACATTATAAAAAGTATTAAAAGGCTAAAAAGCTTTTTGTGGTTTTTAATTAACAGATCAGTGAGTTCTAATAAGAGTTACAGCTTAAATTTTATAGGCTTAGTAACACATAAGCATTCAACATTGAGCATACATTGAGGGTCTACTACCTTTGTACTTTTATTTTATTTTTTGAGACAGAGCCTCAAGCTGTCACCCTGGGTAGAGTGCCATGGCATTACAGCTCACAGCAACCTCCAACTCCTGGGCTCAAGCGATTCTCTTGCCTCTGCCTCCCAAGTAGCTGGGACTACAGGCATCCGCTACAACGCCCAACTATTTTTTGGTTGCAGCCATCATCGTTTGGCGGGCCTGGGCTAGATTTGAACCCGCCAGCTCAGGTGTATGTCGCTGGCGCCTTAGCCGCTTGAGCTACAGGCGCTAAGCCTATCTTTGTACTTCTAATTTGGGACATGCAAAGAAGTAGGCCTTTCACTCTAGAACAGTGGTTCTCAACCTTCCTAGTGCCACTGTTCCTGTGGGTCATGACGCACAGGTTGAGAACCATTGCTCTAGAAGCTTAGAATCTAATAGAGAAAGGCAGAAAAATGAGATGTTCAAAATTCTGTGATAGAAGTCTTTGTTGGTTACACTGATAATATAAGAGAAATAATGTGATTCTGAGGGAAGGAATTTATAAGAATGCTTTTAACCCTTTCCAATCCAGTTTTTCTGCCAATTTAATACTCCTCCACTCTTATTTATTTTGAGCAGGAAAGAAGTTTACTTGTAAGAAAAGCACAAATATGAACTCATCTGATGAATTATGTATTTTAGGTTACATAAAATAATTAAATTGTTTTTGTTTATAGAGAAAAAAATCATCATTATCAGAAGTGGTTGATTAATACCTAATTCTTGCTCTGTAGAAGGGTATAAGCAGGCCTAACACTGAAATGGTCTGGTTTACACTATTAATTACCCTTCACTCAACTTTTCCACAGTGATTAATTGCCATACTTTAAATGATGGGTATTATTTAGCTGGAACAAGTATGTACAGTAAATGACTTAAATATTTTGTTTTACTTTTATATTCTGCACATAAAGGTGGTATTTATGCATTGTGTACATTTACTACTTTGAAAGTATAGGTAGGTTAAGCCAGAGATTACTGGTTTGGCTTCAGAGGACATTTAGTCAAAGTTGAGGAACATGATTTAGAATATGTATATTTATGGTAACAAAAGCTTTGGGAAATAGGACAAATTAAAAATAGAATTATGGCGTGTACTACTGAGGAGAAGAAGAATGTATGGATAGGAAAAAAAGGGCCGGCACAGTGGCTCCCGCCTGTAATCCTAATACTCTGGGAGGACAAGTTGGGTAGATTGCCTGAGCTCATAAGTTCGAGACCAGCCTGAGCCAGAGTGAGACCTCATCTCTAAAAATAGCCGGGTCTTGTGGCAGACGTAGTCCCAGCTACTTGGGAGGCTGAAACAAGAGAATCGCTTGAGCCCAAGAGTTAGAGGTTGCTGTGAGCTGTGATGCTATGGCACTTCTACCAATGGTGACAAAGTGACGTTCTTTCTAAAAAGAGAGAGAGAGAGAAAGAATGTTGACCATCGTTGGATATAGAATACATTTCAAAATACAACTTCTAAGTATAGAAAGAATAGACATTTGATAATTTGAAATTTCTGTTGTGTACAAGAGCCATCATGAGCAAAGACAAAATTTTAAAATTTTAAATCTTTTCAAATGAAAAGTTGTTTATTATTTGCAGAGAACTCCTAAAAATTGACCGAAGAAAGGATAAACTATGAGAATAATGGGCAAAGAATATGGTTTGTTAGCTGGCATAGATAAATAAATCCAAATCACCAGTAAAAATGACCAGATGATCAGGCTTAGTGTTAGGGAAGTACAAATGAGATAATACTTTTTACCTGTCAAATTAGTAAAATTTAGGAAGAACTATAATAAAATAACTTCACTAGTAAAAAAAAAAAAAAGAACATTCTGATTTACTACTGGTAGAAATAATAAGAATTTTCACAGCTTGTTGTGAAAACCAGTCAGATGTTATATTAACAAAATAAAAATTGTGCCCTTCAATCCAGCAACTCCCCATAATTATATGGAATTTAAAACCCATAGAAACAAAAGCATCAGTAGGTAAATGATCTATATCTAAGTATACTGTGAATAGCCTTGTTTATAGTGGGAAAAAGATAGAAACAGTGTGAGAATTTGTAAGAACATTTATAGCCATGAAAAAGAATGTTAGAACTATATCGTTTGACATGGCATAATTTCTAAGAAATTAAGAAAAGCTTGTTAAAAAAGATATGTTTAGGTTGGGCATGGTGGCTTATGCCTGTAATCCTATCACTCAGGGTTGAGGCAAGAAAATGACTTGAGCTCAGGAGTTCAAGACCAGCCTGAGCAAGATAAAAATTATCTGGGTGTTATGGTGGTGCTTGTAGTTCCAACTATTCTGGAGTCTGATACTGGAGGATTGGTTGAACCTAGGAGTTTAAGGTTGCTGTAAGTTAAGCTAAAGCTATGGCACTCTAGCCTGGGCAACAGAACGACACTCTTATCTCAAAAAAAAAACCATATTTAATACGTACTTTTTGAGTGGAATGCATTCAGAAAACTATGGGGGGAGTCTAAAAAACACAAAAGAAAGAAAACCTGAGCATGTATGTGTTTATCTTGCAGCTGCCAACTCCCAGGAATGTTTAGGATATGTTTAGTTAAAACAAACAAGAGTAAGAATGAAGTGATAATTATGCTTCCATCTCAGTTTGAAATAATACATGTAACAATTACTTACAGTATATTTACTAAGCATTTAATATGCACCTTTTGAATGGAATTAATAATAAAATTGAGAAAACCATGGGGAGAGTACATACTTCACTTGTATACTCCCAACTCCCAAGTATGTGTTTGTGTCTGAGTTTATGTGGATGTATATGTCTTTGTAAGCATAGCATGGAAATAGGCCTGGGTAGTATCGGGCCATTTTAACGCTGGTTACTTGAGAGGGCATAGAATTGAGGGTGGAAAGCTTTTATCTTACTTCCTCTATTGTAGCAACTGAAACAGTTTTAAATACATTACTTTTATAATTTGAAAATGAGGAACACCGGGCCTTTTATCAGATTTGACCTTGTCATGTTTTTAATCATTTGGAAAGATAAGGCAAAAGAACACTACAGGTTTATGCATAGAGATGTCCATCAATCTATGATAGAAAACAATAGATAGCTTAGTTGTCTTTTCCATGTAAATTTTTTCTGTCATTGTCTTTGTGAATTCTAAATAAATAATTCAGGTATTGAAATACTTGAGAAATAATGTTACTTTAATTTATCACTTACTTCAGTTATCTCTCCCTTTTTTTTTTCCAGATGATCAGTAGAATTGAATATGTGCATACAAAGAATTTTATACACAGAGACATTAAACCAGATAACTTCCTAATGGGTATTGGGCGTCACTGTAATAAGGTTAGTCAAATGCTCTTTGCATGAAAGAACAAAGAGTAAAATACCAACAAGAATTGCTTTGGAAAACTTCAATCTTTAAAAAGCTATAGTAAATTGAATATGCTGTTGATAATTGCTTTAAAAGATTGTGCTAGAAGGATAATCAGCTATCTATTAACTTAAATACTCTATATTTTACCCATCCAAGGTTAGGTACCTATATGGAAATATAAAATTCCAAGGGCATTATAATGAACTGTAATTGTCTGTTATTAACATTTAACTGTTGAACAATTATATCTATTTTTCATTCACTTAAATAGTGAAAACTCCCATATTCTTTTCCTTCTGAATGCTAAAAAATCAGATTTTAACCTTTGGCTCTGAAGTGTGGATTTTTGTAAAATACGTACTCATGCCATTGTGGGAACACTGACCCATCTGTCACCATGGCGTTAATGTTTGCTGACTGAGCATGGTTGATAACGAGAATTCTTTAGTCCTTGGATTTGTGTATTTAAAAGGATAACTTTTGGGCCTCCTTAAAAAGTAGTTGACAGTTTTTTACTTGGGTGCGAAGTTGAATGAGTTCTTCACCCTTCCTCCCTCATTTACAGGAAAATAATAGACAAGTGAAATGAACATTCATTCAACAAAACTAGCGTTCACAGGGGTCTCTGAGAATGGTTCTACTTACGGGGTAATTTGGGTTGTAGCTAGTGACGCATGATTGAAGTTAGATATTAATTGTGTTGAAATTTTTTCTGCAATGATTAGTTTTTGAGTGAATTGCTTTCTTTATGAATTCAATGTTGAGCTCGGGCAGACAGGCAGCATTGGCAGTGCACTAAGTATAATATGATCTGATGATTCTGGTAGAAATTCTCAACTTCAGGACAACTCGGGGGCTTTTTTGTGGTTTTTTTTTGTTTGTTTATTTTGTTTTTGGAAGGAAAATTCCCATTTGTTTTATTAAGCTATTAGGGGATGTTTGGTGTTTTTAGGTCTAGCTATAAATGTTTACCTTTGTTTGCCTGTATGAATGCCAACTTGGAGCCATTACCATTAGAACTGGTGTTATTTGTTAATGTGTGACATTGGTGTTGGTCTGACCAAGTTTTAGGAAATTAATTTTTTTTGTTAAGCTTTAAATAATGAAGGGTATTCAATGACTTATCTTGTCATCTCCAAATTGCATTTAAGAAACAAAATACTATTTAATTTTTCTCTGTGACATATCCAGGTTCTCAATTGTTACAGCAAAGCCTGGTAATTTAATCGAAAAAAAATTTACTGATCTTAAGTTTTGGGGCAGTTTTGTCAGTTTGACTCTAATCTTCTTTGGCAATTTCCCAGCCCTCCCCCCCCCCACTTTTCTTACCCCCAAGGACCCATTATCCCCATATCATCCCTGTTCTGCATGTTGATGTTGCAGTACATGATTTTTGCCTTAAATTTAAATGATAGCTTAGATAATACCACTTTCCTTTTTTTCCTCCTCAAGAATCGCTTCTTAATCACATAATTGTGTTAGGAAGTCTAAGTAACCTAGTGATTTAAAAAAAACAACACATTTTTATGATTTGTACCCTCCTTACAGATATTAAAAATGTAGCTACTTGCCATTACCCGGTTTCAGAGAGAACCTGAGATAGATAGAAGCAAACTGTTTCACTTAACTAAGAGTCATACTAAATGTTGCTCTTGGACATTTTAGATTAGTGTTTTATTTATGTAGTTGGTTTTTAGTGTTTTCTGTGTTGTAGTTTGAAAAATGCCAGTTGTATGAGACTGGATTCTTTGGTCAACTTGTTCCAGCAGTTTTTATTCATGGGAGAAAAAGGTTTTGGGGGGATTTTGAGGTGGATTTTTAAAGTTAAATTTCTTATTTGGAGAATTGTTCTGAATTTGATATTTAGGAGTGACCACTCCAATCTTAGTGAATTTGCTCATCTCTTCCAGTAATCAGCCCTGCATGCTTATAAAAATAAATTTTAAGGTGACTAAATGCCTTCTACCTCTTCCTTACTGAAGATTTTTTCCCCTGTACAGTCTTTTTGTGGGGGAAGGGCAGATTGTGGTACCAAAGATTGCAGATCTAAATTCCCCTTTTTAGATTAAAAAATTAAAGAGCCAAATGTCACCATTGCTATCCCTGTTTCAGGCAGTGACACAATATAGTGGCATTAAAAACTTGAGTATTTTCCAGAATTCAAATGTTCTTGAGCATGTGATTCTTATTTGGAAAATTGAGAAGCTACAGTGCTTGGTGGAAGAAGGATGGCATTTGGCTACCCTGTTCTTTCTCTAATGCCTCGGTGTTGCCTGTCTGCGCCGGCCATTGTTGCAATGTAAGCAATACTGTTTGATGCACTGCCACCCTCTATTGTCTGTTTAGTGTTTAGAATCTCCAGTGGGGAAGAGGAAAAGAAGCATGACTGTTAGTACTTCTCAGGACCCATCTTTCTCAGGATTAAACCAGGTCTGAAACTGTCTCCTATTCCAACCTCAATCCCAAATTCATGTGCTTTTCTTTTTTATTGTTTTATTTTTATTATTTTTGTTTTAATTCTGGAGAATGTAGATCTTGCTCAAGCACCTCTTACGTTGGCATTATTCAGACATACTTGGCAAACATAACATTACTAAGATGTTTCTTTGTGGCTTTTGCTTAAAACTTGTAAAGTTTAGAAAAACCTAAATGAAAATAGGAGATTATGTTTAGATTTCTAATATCCATATGAGGAAATGATTATAGTAAACGAGATTGTTCAGTTTTTAAAAATGTATTTGGAGTTGCATAACTTAATGCACGAAATATATTTTAATTCACTTGCATCAGTGCTGTATAATAAATACATTCTACCTCACCTCTCTTCTCCTTCCCTATGGAATTTCAGGTAAGTGTAGATCAGATTTCAGATCTAGTGTTTCTATAATTGATTTACTTCAGTCTGAATTCTCAGCTTCTACCAAAGGGATACTTACAGAGCATTATGTGCTCTGGAACTAGAAGACATTGCATTCTTAACAATATAACTATAGTAAATTGCCATTGGTAGGTAATACCTTAAAGTTAAATGAATGCATAACTTGATTTAGTTTTTGGAAAGTTAGATAAACACTCTAGTAGTTTCCTGCATTTTTAAAGAAAACGTAAGCAGCACTCTTAACATTTTCTTTTACTTTTGTAAAAGTAAGGTAGAATTTTAAGACAAAGAGAAATACTTTTTTTTTTTTTTTTTTTTTTTTTTTTCAGTTATTGGCTAGGGCTGGGTTTGAACCTGCCACCTCCGGTATATATAGGGCCAGTGCTGCCCTTAGAAATACTTTTTTTTTAAATAGAGACAGAGTCCCACTTTATTGTCCTTGGTAGGTAGAGTGTCGTGGCGTCACGCAGCTCACAGCAACCTCCAACTCCTGGGCTTAGGCAGTTCTCCTGCCTCAGCCTCCTGAGTAGCTGGGACTATAGGCACCCGCCACAGTGCCCAGCTATTTTTTTGTTGTGGTTTGGGCACAGGCAGGTTTGAACCCACCACCCTTGGTATATGGGGCCAGCGCCCTACCCACTGAGCTACAATCGCCGTCCTGAGAAATATTTTTTTAATCACAAAATTTGTGTATCTAAATTTTGACACTCCTGAACAAATAAGTTCTTAATCATTCCATTTAGTATTCGATGAAAAGGAGATACTGGCGTGAGTAATCAGAAAAGAAAAGATATAATTGGTAATAGGTTAATTATTCACATGTATCTTATGGGGAATCATTTTAATCTTTTTCCATACTGCCCAGCGTATTCCTGGGACCATAGGATTTTTTTATTCAGGCATAGAACTACCAGCTATTGTGAGTGGATCTTAGTTGGGGAGATAGAGCAGATGGATAATTTAGGTACCTTATAAGAATGTAAATTTTTTAAAGCTCTAGTGCCTCATTTTTATTTACCCATTCATACATTTTACTTAAACTTTGTAGCACAATCATTTAATTGTTCACATAAAAAGTTGTATTAAATCGTTTGTTTTGTATATACAAGTTACGTAGGTTGTGAATTTTTTGGAAGGACAGGGATAATGTGACTCCTGGTTAAGAGAAAAATTGCTACAAGTACTGAAAACTAAAATTAGTAATAATGTTTTTGAAGACAGTGTGTGTACCTCTATTGAATGAAATTTGTCCTACTTTATCAAACAATAACTTATTTCTATGTACCTTTGAAAATGGGCTGCATTTTTAAAAATAGGCATAAAGTTTACTCATTATATTGTAATTAGTAAAAATCCACAAAAAAGGCAATTTGACCAACCACAGAATTTTCCTGTGTTTTTGCACATACAAGCTTATAAAAATACATTATCTTATGCTTATTTGGTACTGACATTTTCGTGTTTGGGTTTTTTTTTTTTTTTTTTTGAGACAGAGTCTCACTATGTCACCCTCAGTAGAGTGCTGTAGTCTCAGAGCTCACAGCAACCTACAACTCTTGGGCTTAAGTGATTCTCTTGCCTCAGCCACCCAAGTAGCTGGTGCTATAGGCACCCACCACAATGCCAGGCTATTTTTATTGCAGTTGTCATGTTTTTTTGTTTTTTTAGCTGGCTCGGGCTGGGTTCGAGCCCGCCAGCATCAGTGTATGTGGCTGGCGCTGTAAGTACTGTGCTACAGGCGCCAAGCCTCTTGTTTGGCTTTGTCTTTATTTATTTATTTATTTATTTATTTATTTATTTTTATCATCATCTTTTTTTTTTTTTTTTTTTTTAATACAGAGTCTATGTCGCCCCTGGATAGAGTGCTGTGGTGTCACAGCTCACAGGAACCTCAAACTCTAGGGCTTGAGTAGCTGGGACTAGACGCCCTTCACAACACCTGGCTATTTTTGTTGTTGTTGTTATGGTTGTCATTATGGTTTAGCTGGCCTTGGCTGGATTCGAAGCCACCACCCTTGGTGTATGTGGCTGGCGCCTTAACTGCTGTGCTACGGGCGCCAAGCCTGGTTTTTGTCTTTATGTGTTAACAGCCTTTTGGTTATATCCTTGGTAATACATGGTTGTACTAAATACATCCATTATGTGTTAATATTCGTTTTTAAATTCAGAGTATACAAAGAGCTACTAAAGAAGCATGCTAGTTACCTGAAGGTAGTGAACTATCAAGAGATATTTATTTTTACTTTAAGTAGTTTTCCCTTCATTTGTTACTGAGACTAGGATACCTTTGTTTATCAGTGACTTTTTTATCCCTGAGTTTTCAGTTTTTATAAGAGAAAATTAAAGATTGTGGGTTTTTTTGTTTGTTTGTTTTTTTTTTTCCGTTTTTGGCCAGGGCTGGGTTTGAACCCACCACCTCCAGCATATGAGGCCAGTGCCCTACTCCTTTGAGCCACAGGCGCCACCCTAAAGATTGTTTTATTTGCTTCGTAGTTTTTTGTTCTGTTATTATAAGTAAAGTTTCCTCGTCTGAGATTTGTGGAAGGAACGAACTTGCCAATAAACACTGAATTTCTTCAAAGCAGTCTTTTCCTTATGGGAGAGTATCTGGTTATTAAGTTAGAAATGGAGCTATTGAATATATATTTAGACATGAATGAAATTATTAGACATACTCATGTCAGAGCTCTTCCCTTTTTCACTTTTCATTTTCAAGTTCTAAAGGAAGCAATCCCAAAAAACATGTACTAGAGGAAATTCTCTGTACTAATCATTGAGTCAAAATCCACATATTTCTTAGGAATATAGTTATTTTAAAATAACATGTAGTTGTGTGTCCTTTGTGTTTATTTTTTCCTTGATTTCTTTTCTGTATGAATCTATAGACCTTAATCATAGTTTTTGTTTGGCTTAACAAAAATATAATTTGCTTATTTTAATATTTGTGTGCTGAGCTGGTTTTTCTTACCAAGACATAGTGTGAGCTTTATTTCTTTTAGGATTTTATAATACTAACTTTCTTAAAATTACCTCATTGATTCGGAAAGAGGTTTAATCTCATTACTTTAGAGAGTTTTCATTATCAAGTTACATTTACACATTCATGCAACACTCCCCCCACCCGTAATAATTTAATCTTTATTCTTTTATCGTAGATCAAGTAAAAATAAGTTATCTCATTATTGACAATAGTGACAGAAATACAAATGCCAGTGTCTTTACCATCCAAAGAATAATTCAGAATAGATTACAGTGTCTGGCTGAAACAGGTGTTATTCGTCTTCCTAAGAGAGGTAGTTGGTCAGATCATTTTAACCTAAATCAGTAAATTACTTTATATGTTAATACAAACCCCATAGATTATGTGATTAGAATTTCCCAGCAAATCACAAATTATAAATTGGCAGAAGGAACTTGATAGGCTAATGGAAAGAGCTACAAAATTTAGGCATAAGTAGAGAAGAACAATGGTCTAAGGCTATATACTGTAACTTTATTATAGCTTGGTATAACAAGGAATTCTATGGTAAAAGGCTAAAATTTTTGAGATTATTTTACTTTAAAAGGAAGATAAATATGAGTATATCTTGTATTTTCTTATAAAAAGTTTTTTTTTTCTTTTAAAGTTTTAAATTCTATAAGATAAACTTGAATTACTTAGAAAAATTAACTACATTTTAAATGGGTGCCTTATTATTTGGGTACTATGTAGGTGAGATAGTTTGTACTCATCTGTCTCATCTCAACTGTTGTAGATCACCTTAATTTAAATGCTAACTGCCTTTTTAATTAGAAAGATTTTTTAGTCAGCTTATTACATTTTTCAGAATTTTAAACTGATCACATGCATAATGTCAGTGATAAGCAGTGTTTTTTATTAATGAAAGGGCTTGGTTTCATTGGCAATATCAAACTTTCAGATTATCAGTTTCAGATAACAAGCATTTGTTGGCATACTAAAAAATGGCCTTTGTAGGAGGGAAGAGTTCTAGATACCTTATGTCTAGATTTTGAAACTTCATGCTTGTTTATCAATAACAATAGGCTGTCAGGTGTAATTGTGGCAAACAGCACACTTGTCAACTCTGCTGTCATGCGTGTGTACATTTTTCCACTTATTTTATAAAGATAGTCTTCTGAGTGTATTGTAATCTGGACCTATGAAGTTTGCAAATGACAAGGATAAATTACTAGCCTTAACTATATTTTTTCAACTTGATCTATTGATGAAGACTAGTAAAAAAAAAAAAAAAAAGCTTATGGGTGTATTAAGTGTGTGGGTGTCTGTTCTACTTAACAATACTTTGATATATGCGAGTATACAAAACAGATGTCATTTAATGAATAAGAAGCAGTTTAGTGAAACAAGGTTGAGAACCTAATGTCTCTTTTATTTCTCTTTCAAAGTTATTCCTTATTGATTTTGGTTTGGCCAAAAAGTACAGAGACAACAGGACAAGACAACACATACCATACAGAGAAGATAAAAACCTCACTGGCACCGCTCGATATGCTAGCATCAATGCACATCTTGGTATTGAGCAGAGTCGCCGAGATGACATGGAATCATTAGGATATGTTTTGATGTATTTTAATAGAACCAGCCTGCCATGGCAAGGACTAAAGGCTGCAACAAAGAAGCAAAAATATGAAAAGATTAGTGAAAAAA
>CAUYPK010068478.1:0-14566 GCA_963574355.1 Loris lydekkerianus
AAGGAGAGAGAAGGGTGGGAGAGGGGAGGATGGGTGGAGGGAGGGTAATTGGTGGGACCACACCTATGGTGCATGTTACAAGGGTACATATGAAATTTACTAAATGTAGAATATAAATGTCTTAACACAATAACTAAGAAAATGCTGTGAATGGTATGTTAACCAGTTTGATGAAAATATTTCAAATTGTATATAAAACCAGCACATTGTATCCCATGATTGCATTAATGTACATGGCTATGATTTAATAATAATTTAAAAAATGCCTAGAAATAACTTCTCCCTGCATGTTCACATTCAGTGCTCTGTCTAGAAAATTTGATGTAGAAATAATGTTAAGCTGTTAAGCTGTGAGAAAATGGGTCAGGTTTGTCATTTTTAACTGTGTGCCTTTGCCTAATTATACAAAATTGCTCAGAGACTTTAAAAGTCTTCTTAAAATTCTTATATTTAAGAGATGTTATAATAAGTACTCCCAAAGAAAGGATTGCTATCAAATAGAGACTTTTCCACACATATCTTCCCTGCGTATTTAACAAATTCCACTGCCACCCTGCGATATTTAGGTGTCACCCTGGAGCCTACAAAATTAATTTACAGAAAAGATAGGTCTTAAGTTTGTGGTCACTACTTTTTTTCCACAATGCCACACTAAATGCCAATGCTATCTATTCTTAAAAATCATTCCTTGATTTAGGTTGTCTTAATTTGAGGCAAATATTAAAAGATAAGGTGTGGCATTATTTTATTGAAGCTAACATTAGCAAAATCAAAGTATATTAGATGTTAAGCTCATAACATTGAAATTGAAACATAACATTGAAATAACAGTAATTCAATTATGAAATCTCAGCAAATCAAAGCTGTAGGTAAACTCCAGAATTAACCAATGACATGGACAGATACTTTTTTAAAACATAAAGAAAGTCTTTCGCTGAATGTTTGAATATGACTATTTGGAAGAAGTCAGCCATGTAGATTTTAATACACATTCTAGGGTTTTTCCTAAGATTGTTCTTATATTTAAGATGGTGCTTAATTTGCATTCCTGACAAGAAATATTTTTGAGTGGGTTTGATTTAAGTTAAAGGATCATTTCCATAAAAAATTATTTTGATTCAGAAATGTGGCCAGCTGAAAGAAAATAAATCTAGCTTTAATCACATATTGAAGCAAGGACAAAACGGCACAGATCCTAATTACTTTGGTTAATAAAGATGCAGATGCTGATTTCAATCCTTTTTCGGAAATCACAATGAAAACACTTGGAATGAGCTTTATTCGGTACTTTATAGGACAATTACTCCCATGTTGTGCTTTTATAAAGCTTTTCTTCATGGAAAAATCAAAATATTTGTCTTCTGAATAGCTTTTGATGATATTAGGATTAAGTCAAAAATAGTGTTTTGAGGGAGAGGAGTAAAATTATATTGTACGTCAGCATCATGCAGAGTCCATACCTCTGAGTATACATGTTTGTGTGTGAAGTGATAAAAAAATACATAAAGCAAAGTTTACCATTCTACATAATTTTTAAGTGTATAGTTCTGTGACATGCAGTATATTAACATCGTTGTGTATCCTTTACCACCGTTTATCTCCAGAATTTTTCCTTTTTCCCCAGTGGAAATTCTGTACCCATTAGACACTGACTTGCCACCTTCCTTTCTTCCCAGCCTCTGGCAACCACCAGTCTCCTTCCTGGGTCTGTGAATTTGATTATTCTAGGAACCTCATGTAAATGGAATCATGCAGGACTTGTCCTTCTTTGACTAGCTTATTTAAGTTAGCATAATGTCTTCAAGGGATGTACATGGCTTAGTGCATGTCAGAATTTGTCTTGCTTTTTATTTCTAAATCATATTCCATTGTAATGGACACAATGTATTTTTGATATCCATTCATCCCTCAGTGGACAAATAGGTTGCTTCCAACTTTTGCCTATTGTGAATCATGCTGTTATGACCATATACGTATAAGTATCTGTCAAGTCCTGTTTCACTTCTTGCAGGGATATGTGGATACCCACAACTGGAATGCTGGATCATACAGTAATTCTAAGTTTACTGTTTTGAGAATCACCATACTGCTTTCTGCCATTTTGCATTCCCATCAGCAAAGCACAGTGATTGCAATTTCTCCATATCTTTGCTAATATTTATTATTCTCTGTTCATTTTTGTTTGGGTGAAAAATAGCCATTCTAATGGATGTGAAGTGATAAATCATTTCTGTTTGATTTGCATTCCCTTAATGACTAGTGATGCTGGGCACATTCTGCTGTATGTATCGGTCGTTTGTATATCTTCTTCAGAGAAATATCTGTTCCAGTCCTTTCCTCATCATTTTATTCTAGTTGTTTATTTCTTTTTGTTGTTGACCATGCCAGTGTATTAGAAAACAAAAATGTGAACTTAATTTTTCAAATAGATAAAAATATTTCAGTACCAAAATGTTCTCTCTCAATATTTATATTTCTCTTAATGTAGTGTGATCTATTAGTGAAAATTTATAAATAAGTCCTAATATTTTTTGCATCCAGTAAAATGTAATATATTTCAATGACCAACTGAAAATATAAGAGATATGATTGTTCTGAAAAATTAAGAAACAGCAGCAGGAGAGATAAATTCTAAAACAAGCTCTGTACCATGGAGTATTTACTCAGCCTATGTTATGTTTAATTAATCAATATCATTTAGTAAAAGTTTTTAGTTTTTAGACCTTCCGTCTGCCACATGGCCTGTGCTGCCCTCATCTTTTCATTACTTTACACCTTTAGTAGCATGTCTTCCGAAGTGTTATGCAAAGTCTTTCTTCAGATATCAACTTAGTCTTTTCTACTTTAATATTTGAATCAGGTTAAGTCTGTTTGAATCAGGGAAAGTCTTTTAAAATCATAAAAGCTCTTTCCCATTAAAACAAATAGAAGTTTTGAAGGGATAAATCAGTTTCTTGGACAGTATTAACAAAACTACATTGTACACTAGTACAATGGAGATAGCCATGAGTTTATGAAGAGTCTTCCCAACTTTCCCAACTTTCCATTTGTAAGGAATAAGTTTACTTTGTTCCACCACCCTGTCATAAATTGAACGACTTCCATTTGAATTGTAACTATGGTTATTAGCACTGAACAATGTGCTAAAGTGTGTCCAATATTTGCCCTGGGAATGTGACTTTTGAGGAATGTCTCATTTTATTTTAAATGTCATCTATGTGAAAGGCTACTTTGTATTATTATTTACTATTTTCATTACTATTATTTTTTCCATTTGAAAAATAGTTTTCACATTGAATAAATCAATGTCTCAGAATTAGCTTGCTTTAGTATTTTTGCCATTCCGATCTTTCAGAGGCTATTTAATTGGTGGAAGCTGATGTATTCTTACACAAGCTCCCAATTAGTTTTATGTAACATATTTGGATACAAGAAAAATTTGAACATATGTTTTTAAAATGACTTTACTTTTTAGCTATAGTAAGCATGTCACTAAACAGCATTTAATATACACTCCTCTGCATTGCCTCATTATACCTGTCTTTCAACTTGTACACAGTGATTTTATTTACTTTAGTGATTAGAAAAGTGAAAACAAGGATAAATCTTATCCATCTTCTCTTATCCAAATATAAAGTATAGTAGGTCATATTCTAAGAAAAGAACAGGTGGAAAGCATATCTGTTCTGTTCTTAGAACATGATCTACTATATGAAATACATATATGAAATCTCCTGAGACTTCTTGAGAATAGTCGTTGTCAGGGACATAAGAGCAGCAGAAACAGATCATTTCATTACAGATACCCAGCCAGTGTTGCTACTGTGCTACCCCTTGCTTTCACTTTTTCTCAATGGGAATTTGATTGAGATAGGATTTGCTTTTCAACTCAGAATTTGCAGCTCAAAAATTCTGCTGTAATTGGTACCTTAACACTCTGCTGGGAGTCTTCATTAGCTGTTAACCCAGAGGAGAAATAAAAGATCTAACAATTTTAAAAGTGAAACGATGACTATCTCAGAGCTTAAAATAAATTCTGAATATGATGTCATTTTGAGAATATTGCACTGGAAATATTTGCCTGATGGTGGAGAGAAAATGAAGGCAAAATCAGACATGGAACATTTAAATTACAAATGAGTGAATAAGTTTAATAATGATTAGTATGTACTGAATGGACATTATGGGCCAGTCACCACAGTAAGAGTTTTAGATGTGTTAGTTTATTTAATAACCCCTGGAAACTTGTAGATGAGCAAGCCAACTTCCACAAATTAAATAGTTTAAGAAACGTAATTAAAAATCATTTATCTAAAAGACATTTTTTTTTTCTCAGAAAACTGAAGATTTTCTGATATCTTATCCATTTTAATACACAGATACCATTATCTTTCTTTGGTCTTCACAACAGATTCTGAGTAGTAAATGCAGTGATGTTTTTGATTAGGGTATTTCCTTATCAAGTTATTCTATAATGATTCCTTTTAAGTATGTGTTTCCGTCTCTTGATATGAAAGCTAGAAAGCATCAGGATTGGAAACACAAAATCAAGTAGCATTTCAGAAACTACAAGAGCTAAAGCTTTTCAGCAACCAAATGTTTCAGTCCATTTTGAAAATGGATAGATAATAATTAAGACATGTTCAAGTTTTTTGTGTGGCAAAAGCTGGACATATTCCATCTGGAGATGTCTCAATGACCTCCAATGCTTTGGTTTCTGGCTGTGTGCTATCTTTAAAGTGTTGCAAAGATCATGTGGTTTACATATCACACATAACTTGAAAACAGCTTTAGCTGTCCTTTTAATATTTCCCTGTCTATGTTGACCTGGAACCAATCTGCCCATCCTCTGTAGCTTCCTGGAGAAATTTAGGTAATACCCACTGGAAACTTGGTGCCAACAAGCCTCATACTTAGGTGCATTAGAGCTCATCTGAGGAAAGGAGAAAAATTAGCTATTTCCCCATTAAAAAAAAAAAAAAGGTCTTTGGCTAAACACTGTTATTTTGTAATGACCTCTTTGAATCAAAGCAGATATTTATTCTTTGAGTATTTCATTATGATATCTCAATTAAGGTTGCTTGTTTGGTGAACTAAACTGCTAAAGGTTTGTTTTTAGTGTACATATCTGGTTTTTTTTAATCCCATTGGCCTTCACTTTGATAACAGTTATTTCACTAAGAAGTAAAAATGAAAAGTTTCACTAATTCTTCAGTTTATGATGGGGGTTCTAGCAGAAGAAAGAAACATCTGCTGTTCAAAGAGTAACAGAACTAAGTACTGCTCAGAAAAGCAAACTGCTATTTGTACATGACTATTGACTAGTTGGCAGCCCTACTATGTACAGTAATTCTGCCATCTGCACTGATTTTGCCTCAGGTATAGTACTGTACAATATAGAAGAACAATTAGTGATACCATATGATTTTTGCTAACCTCCAGTTTTAGTTTTGAGGAATAACACATCCATGAACACTATTAGGTCAATGTTCTCAGTGTGAATCTTTAGTAAATATGAGCAAAACAACGAAACTTCCCTGAGCAAGGATATAGAAAAAATCCACTTCAGATAAAGCCCAGAGTGTCAGGATTTGGGGTGTCACAGCAGGGAAAAACAATGTGTGAGATAGAGCACAACGGGTTCTGACAAAAGGATACTCCGTGGCTTAAAAGTGTCGTGTTTTTTCTCACTTTGGAGTAACATCTGTGCAGCACAAGGAACCAAGAAGTGAACGGAGAGTCCAGGCATCACTGGGTTCTACAGTGAAACCTTTTACCTAAAGCAAAGGACCCATGAGCCTCTGCAACCTAGTCAGGGACAAAGTCCTAGGAAGCAATGTGCTTTGATGTTTTTTAGGAAGTTGAGTTAAAATTCCAAGGATTTCAGATCATGCATATATAAATAAACAAAAGGGATGCTATTTTTGTATGGATTTTTAAAGAAGTCAGCTCTTTATGTTTGGGCTACAGAAGAGAGTCTCTTGCTGAATACTTCATTAATTGATTTAAAAGGGGACCTTTGAATCACATAAAAATTGACATTCATGTCTATAATATCCAGTTAAACCCAGGAATCTTTCTGGTCCTCATTGGGTGAGGAGCGTATCGGAAATTGGAAGTCTTTATTCCATCAGGAGAAGCTATTCTTCCCTGTTGTGCAGGCTGTGTACTAAATTATGGACATGAGAAAACTTTTTTTTTTTTTTTTTTTTGAGACAGAGGCTCACTATGTTGCCCTCAGTAGAGTGCTATGACATCATAGCTTACAGCAACCTCAAACTCTTGGGCTCAAGTGATTTTCTTGTCTCAGCCTCCCAAGCAGCTGGGACTACAGGTGTCTGCCACAACACGCAGCTATTTTTTAGAGATGGGGATCTCACTCTTGCTCAGGCTGGTCTGGAAACTATGAGCTCAGGGAAATCAACCTGCCTCTGCCTCCCAGAGTGCTGGAATTACAGGTGTGAGCCACCACACCCAGCCCCAAAGAAGTTTGGCTATTGTTAGATTGTTGGTTTGAATTTTGTTTTGGTCTTCTTAGAGGTGAGGGTAAAGTGTGAAGGGATATGTGCTAGGTAGTCTATTCACCTTCTCTTGAGGGCATAGTGAGTAACCCAATTTCCATCCAAGTCCCTAGTTGTATCTTTGAACTCTGAGCACAGAGCCTCATTTTCCCCCTCTAAAACCTTTTCCTAATTGTATAAAATTGCTACTTTCTTGGCTCAATTTCTTCCTTACATAGTCCATCTTCTATCGTCTAAGTATTTGTTGAAATACTCAACCACTGATTTGACCATAATTTTCAGAAACTTAAAGGTACCTGTTGCTTTTCAATAGAAATAGTGTTGTTTCATTGTACATTGAAATCCATTTTTATTACAAATGAAACTTGCTAATTATTTCCTATATTATAAATGAGTCACACTTGACCAGAACAAGGATTGAACTCACCTGCTTCTTTACTATCAGGGAGGGCAAAATTCAGATGGCAGAATAAACTCTTTTTCCCACATTTTCCAGAGAAGTACATATTTGGATTATAGAAAAAAAGGGCTAGTGAAAGGGTTTATCTATTAACAGTACCATTCTGTGTCCATCTACTTTCACTCGAAGAATCAGTAATTCAAACATCTGGAGCAATAATACAACACAGGGAATGAAGCTTTGGTCTTTTTTGTCATGCTGATTCTCAGTGTTTATATAAAATCAACAGTGAAAATTATATTTCCATATTTATTTTATAATCCATATTAATATTTTGAGTTACAATGTCCTAAGTGTGCACAAAAAAAATAGTTGCATTCAAGAAATAAATTTTAGGTAGCCATTTCAGACACTTGTATCCACAGTATAGACCTCACTCAGGTTTATGTCTGTCCTTGTTGCTAAACTGTAGGTACCCATTTGTTAAGATAAATCATTCCTATCTCTGTCTTAACAAATAAGAAAATGGTCATAAATAACTTTAGATAAACTACAGAGAATCTGAAGAGAATATTATGGGGTTTGGTATAAATTCAAATAATCTTTGCATATATTTAAGACAAGAGTTTTCATATGTATAAAATTCTTTAAACAGAAATTTGTGTTCAAATAAATTCAAAAATTGTCATGAAAGTAGACACATAAATCAGCACACAAGTTTTAAAAAGTTTCACCTTGGGAAAATATAATAAAATTCAGCATTCTTTAATTGTTTGTAAAAAGGAAAAAACAATCGTCTCTGTGTACGACCCTCTCTCCATTAATCTCATTCTATTAATTCTGATTTTACTTTGTAGAAAATTCATTTTCCATGAAATTTAACTCTCTGCAAAAGAGGGCACTGTGCCTTCACGAATATATGGGAAATTATAAAAATAGATCCCCATATGTTTTTGAATTTCAATTTCCAAGAAACACTGAGTGAAAATTAATTTGAATATAATGAAAATTATAATAACATGCTGCTTAATGTAAGTCACTTTGAAAAGTAGAAGTTATTTTTTCTGAATTTGTTATAACATTATGTTAACTTAAGTACTTAAACATTTAACATAGATGCTTGGTTTGGGACAGTGGTGACTTTAATACTGAACTAATCAACAGGATTCTTAGTGTAAAATCTAGCAAAATATAGAAAATAAATTTAAGATATGATATTTGGTGGCATTTTAGTAAAAACTTAATTTTATGCAACTTTGGAGCAATTTAAACATTCTTTGACCATATTTTGATTTCATGTCTATGTTTTAATGACATGTATGTTTCTAGGACTTTGCAGTAGCTTTCGAATTTATTTACTTTTAGTTATACATACACAGTTTGACGGTGAAGTTTGCAAACTTGCGACCGTGTGCTTATGTTGGTAGAATTGAACAAACAGCTTGGTAAGATTCATAACTTAGTTTAACACGGTTTCATCGCAGTGTCCATGTCTACGTACCGCAGAGTCTTGCAGAGCGGTGTTCATTATCTTTGCTGCATGCATTTATTTTTAGTCACGACAGTGTTGGAACTTGAATTAGAGCAACGAATAAACATTAAATTTCCTGTTAAATTTGGCAAGAGTGGAAGTGAAATTAGGAACACATTCGTCTAAGTTCATGGGGATAATGTCTAGAAGGAAACAGCATTGTGTGAATGGATTAAACATTTTTCTGAGGGCAGAGAAAGTGCTACTGATGAAGAGATGTCAGGGTGGTCAATAACAAGCACAACAGATGAAAACATTGCAAAAGTTTCTGAAATTGGCCATCAATATAGTTGGCTGACTGTGAGAAGCGTAGCAGATCAAATAAACATCAATAGAGAAATTGTTAAGAAAGTCATCACTGTAAATCTTGGCAAGAAAAAAGTGTGGTTTTTCAGCCTTAGTCCTGTTAATGAGCCACAAAGGCCATCTGTAAGATGGGAGGGGACATGGTGAGACGTGCCTGATCTCCTTACTCACGGCTAGCAACTCCATTTTAGGAGAGTCCCTTGGCCAAGAGAGAGTCCAGTCCGGCAGCCACTGAAGTGGGAGCCTTAAGATTATATTTTAGATCACAGGATATATACTGAAAGGAAGCGAGATTACCACCTGGTAAAGATATCTGTGTTCTCAAGTTCACTGCAGCACTGTTCCCATCTGAGATACAGGTACGTCTTTTCAGTCTACCATTCTGCTCTTTACTTCTTGTTTTCTCTTACAATTCTACCTTCTACTGCTTCTACTGCTTGTTTTGATTTATGAATGCTTTCTTTACTATTCCATTTCATATCCACTAATGGCTTACTAGAAATCTCTCATTTATAATATTTTGCCTTACAATGTTTTGTCTTATTTTGCATGTTATCGTCTAAGTTCAGATAATATTATTCTATTCTACTTAATGGATGTAAATTTAATACATCTGTTCTACCCTCGATGCTGTGTTTATACATATTCAAATGCTATGTTTTTTAAAAAATCCTATAATAAATTGGTTTCTTTTTGGTTTATAGAAAAAAATGTAAAAAAAAATTATATTTAATGACATATTGACCTTTTATTTTGTATTTTTTTCTTCTGCTTCAATTGCCTAGAATTATTTTCTTCATCTAAAGAACTTACTCTATTTCTTGATGTGAAGACTTTCTAGGAATTGGTTCCAGAAGTTTTTCTATATTTGGAACAGTTTTTACTTCACTTTCCTTTCATAAAGATATTTTTAGAGGAAACGGAATCTTACTCAATTAGTCTTTCATTTTGATTCTATTAAACATTTCTTCATGGTCTTCTATTTTAGTATGCTACAAAAATGTTTAAAAATAGCCACACTTATATTTATTTTTTTCTGTATGGTTCTCCTCTTAGCCATGATCATGATACTCTTATTGACACTAATATTCAGAAATTTGATTTTGAAATAGCTTGTAAATTATCTCTAGTACTTGATTATTTATTAACCTTCATAGATTTTATAATTTTCATGTTTTTATAATTTTCACAAAATGAAATTTTTTCCCTGCTATGTATTTAACTATTTCCTGCCATCCCTTTATCAATTTCTGTTTATGGTCAGTTTCATGGCATTGTTTCACATATCATTAGGCACTGTTCATATTTAAAAATAATTTTTCACTATGATTTATATTGTTACAGCTTTATCTTTACTGATCTTTCATTCTTCAGTGTGTAATTTGCTTGTAAATTCATCCAGTGATCTTTTTTTCTTATTGCATTATCTGTATAGACACACAAACTGCTATTTGAAGAACACTTTTTTTTCTTCTTATGTTTAGTATCTCTTTAAAATCCTTGTGTATATTAATAAGTGTTTTGATGAACTTTTTTGTTCTTTCTGTGTAAATATTTATTGACCCATTTTTCTCCCAATTATGGATCACACTGTGTCTATCTTCTTCATATGTCTACATGAGAGAATTATGAATATTACCTTGTTGACTGTTTAGATTTAATCATCTTTCTTTAAAAAGTGTTGATGTTTGTCAGTCAATTAAACTGACTAATCATGTTGTATTTTAGTTTGGGCTACATTAACAAAATACAATAGACTGGATGGCTTAAACAACGGGAATTTAATTCTCTCAGTTCTGGCAGCTGGCATTCCAAGACCAAGGGACCCGTGTCTGATGAGAACTCTATCTCTCGCTTGCAGATGACCCTTTGTAGCCTGATTTGCAATTTGTGAGACAGCAAAAAGAAATCTTTCTTTTTTCTCTTGTCTTAAAAGGGCACGGTTCCAATTTGTTAGGGTTTTACCTTAGTGACCTGATTATCTCTCAAAGGCAAAGAAAGTTTCATTAGGGATTTAGGCATCAACATATGAATTTTGGAGGGACACAGCTGCTTGAATTTTAGTTAGCTAGTGAGGACATCAATACACATCAAAATAAAATTGTTGAGAGCCAGTCTCAATGAGAAAATGATGGTTGAGAGGTGAACACATACATTCAGGAAGTGACAAAGTGTGACCAGAAACGTTGTTGAAACGTGTTAAAATACAAGACAAAGCAATAACATTAGCATCAAGACTTGATCCCTATTGAGTGTTTCATTCATTCTAAATGTTCTTTCCATTCTTTCTGAAAAAATTAAATATCTACCATGACTGAGCTCTGAGAATTTTCAGCTTATGATTCTTTCGTAGTAGTTCTTTCGTCACATAGAATTTTATCCTACAGATTAATATTAGACCAAAGATCTGCATATATGTGACAAAAATTTCTGGAGGTCCCAAGTATCATAGTCTAAAGGTGATAAAGTCATAGATGTTTTTCCACTTCCACTGAGACACTTTTATATGTATGTGTACACACATACATATGTATACTTAGCATATATGTGTTTGTGTATATATATATATATTTTTTTTTATTAATTAAACCTAAGGACCATCACTTTTCCTCACAGAGAGGATTTGTTCAAAGGTCTTTCTTTTCCTTCTTTAAAGGCGAGGAAGGGCCAATGTGACGGCTGCTCTAGATAAACTCCAGGCCTCATAAATTCAAGTCTCTTCCTTGCAGTGAAACTCCGTTACATGCATGGATGAATGCATTCCCCTCATTGCTTCACCTTTTGAGAACCAATGCAAGATGCCACCCTGGCTGCTTGCTTTCTTGTGAATAATGAGTCTCTAATCCAGATCTCTCATGATTCCTGTCAGAATATGAATGTAGGCGTGAATTTAATGCCATGTCAATCACAATACAGTTTTCTTCTCTCCTCTGGTAGAAGCACGGATGATTCTTAGCATTATTTATATTTAATATTCTGGTGTAGTTTGTGTGTTGGCTTGTTTTAATTTTTATAGCCCACCTTAATGTTTGATGCATGATAGACATTCAGTACCTAGTTTATTAAAAAACAAATGTGTACAATAATTATTAAACATCTATGTTATACTGCAAAATCATTATTAATCTTTTTCTTCCAAAATAATTTCATTCATCATGACATATTCAAATCAAAATTTTTTCACTTCCATAGCTATTTAAAAAACTCATATATATTTCCAATTAATTTCCATCTACTTTCCTATAGATAATTATAGCAATAAACTTTTAAAAATTTTATACTTCATATATTTCCATTATACTGCTTTTTCTGAAGTAGATTTTAAATAATAGCATTGAGTTTAAGAAAGTGTGCTCAATGTTTGAGTATATTCATGTATTTTGACTGAATTACTTTGTTCTTTTGTGTGGCGTATTTTAAGTGCATTCATAGAAGTGAAATTGTTAAGTTAATGTCTGAAAAATTATATACTTAATACGTTGATTTAACATATGTTCGACTCATAAAATCTTATGCAATATATGATCTTACTAAACTACTTTGGAAGCTTCAAAGATTTGAGAATAGGTAATGTGCCGTGTCTCTCTCAGTCTCTCAAAATGTTGGTGTATGTTTTTAACAGAGAAGTTGTAGAGCGAAAATCCTTCATAAGTAATAAGATTCTTCAAAATGGTTTGACTGGGAGTCTGGTATTGCAAATAACTAAAATTCCATATGAAAGAAAGAATATAGATAAGACATTATAAGTGTTCATAAATAAATGGACTTTAATTTATTAATTAATCTCTCTGCCTTGGAGATACTCTAATAACATTTTTCCAAAACCCTTATATACCTTTTGTCCTCTAACTATAGTAACGTCCCTCTCTCTCATCCAGATTGTGAGTCTCTGATATTTATCACATCAGATAGCTATCATTGCAAATGGTGGCACTTGTTTATATGTCCATTGCCAAGTGTCATGATGACTTTAATGTATAGCAAATATATATATATATGTGTGTGTATCAAAAAAAAGATGGGGTAATTAATAGATCGTTTTCAAGCGATCAATGCAGTATTCTATTGCAAAGTCAATTATTGGTAGTGAATTTTTTCGATGATAGTGCAGATAAAAAATGGGGAATAGATTATTTCTTTAACTATATCTTAATTTTCTAAATTAAAAATAATGGGTTATAGAATTACACATTTTATTTTTATCCCCCTGTGTATTGTAAATTTCAATACATTGATAAAACCTTTCTTCATTCTAAATTAAAAATTATGTATTTTAGTAGCATTGATATTAATGCATAAAAAGTCCTTTTTAATTATAAAATATTGCTGTCATTTTAGAAGTAGGTATGGCCATATTTAGAAGGTGCACCATGGTTTATGAAAAATAAGAGAATATTGATTTGTCTAAGGAAAATACTGCTTTATCAACAGTGTTGAAATTCTTGACCTATTTACTATCAAATAAGTTAAAATTATTTGTCTTGTAATATGAAGAAAAAAAGTTAGGCAAAATTTATATGGAGAGTTTATTTGGGCCAAAGATGAGTACAGCTGCCAGGAAGACATTTACAGCTTGCCTGGAGGAGTGATCCCTTTGACCTTCATTACAAGCAGGGATGTAAACCCAAAGCAGATAAGGAAAGGGCTGATACAAAGTGGTATGAGAATTCTCATTGGTTTACAGAAATAACATTGGTGATTGGCAGACATTAGAACTACAAAGTATGAGTTGTGTGCAGGTTATGACTTTTCATGGTTACTTGGTGTTGGTCAATCTTGAGCCAACATGGAAAGTGGATCAAGGATTTCGTTATTTAGCACAAAGAGAAAAATTCCTGCTCTATTTCAATGCTTTTCTGGACCTGATAATTAACGGGGCTCTCATTTCTCAAATAAAAGGAGTCTTTTTATCCTCTATTTTTCCTATAGAGTAAGAAGATCAACAATTTTCTTATGCAGAGAATGTTCCAGCAACTAGGTACTTTATTTTTTTTGGAATAAATCCATGAAATATGGCACTATGCAACTGTAAACATAAATATTTAATGTACCTTGTATGTTTCTTATAAGGGTCCAAGAATCACAATACTTCAAGGGCTACTGCAATGGAAAAAAGTAAACATTATTAATCTAAACCCCACAAAGTATTTTAGTTTTGTTCAAGTGATGTATCTTTACATCAATTGCAAGTACAAATAGATCAGGATATTTAAATGCCATCAACAACATATTAAGTAAATAAGAATAGATGACTACCAGTACAATGAACCCATATTATATTACCTACAACTTTATGACAGAAAATAATCATTTGGCTTACATGTTTCACTGAATTACTTCTTCTAATACATATTTAAGTGTCTTTTTAAATTTTTCTTTCTTTCTTTCTTTCTTTTTTTTTTTTTTTTCATTTTTGGGGCATTGTTGAGGGTACAAAGAACCAGGTTACACTGTTTGCATTTGTTAGGTAAAGTTCCTCTTATAATTGTGTTCCTCCCCCAAGAGGTGTGTCCCACCTTCCACTCCCTCCTTCCTTCTCTCTTTCTGCTCCCCCTTTCCTCCACCCCCCACCATGTACTAGCAATAATTGTCCTCATATCAGAATTAAGCACATTGGATTCTTTCTTCTCCATTCTTGTGATGCTTTACTAAAAAGAATGTGTTCCGACTCCATCCAGGTTAATACAAAAGATTTAAAGTCACCATCTTTTTTAGTGGCTGAATAGTACCCCATGGTATACATATACCACAGGTTGTGAAACCATTCCTGGATTGGTGGACATTTAAGGTATTTCCACATTTTGGCAA
>CAUYPK010068480.1:0-13340 GCA_963574355.1 Loris lydekkerianus
TACCACAATTTATTAGTCCATTCGTGGATCGATGGGCATTTGGGTTTTTTCCATGACTTAGCAATTGTAAATAGGGCTGCGATAAATATTCTGGTACAAATATCTTTGTTGTGATATGATTTTTGGCCTTCTGGGTATATGCCCAGTACAGGAATTACAGGATTGAATGGTAAGTCTATTTTTAGATCTTTAAGTATTCTCCATATATCTTTCCAAAAGGAATGTATTAATTTACATTCCCACCAGCAGTGTAAAAGTGTTCCCTTTTCTCCACATCCATGCCAACATCTCTGGTCTTGGGATTTTGTGTAAAAATTGCTATAATACGGGCAGTGCCTGTGGCTCAAAGGAGTAGGGCGCTGGCCCCATATGCTGGAGGTGGTGGGTTCAAACCCCGCCCCGGCCAAAACCTTCAAAAAATAAATAAGTAAATAAAAATTGCAGGCGGCGCCTGTGGTTCAAAGGGGTAGGGCGCTGGCCCCATATGCCAGAGGAGCCGGTTCAAACCCAGCCCCGGCCATCTGCAAAAAATAGATAAAAATAAAAGTTGCTATAATATAGTAAAGGGCCAATAGAGGCAGTTGTATGATGCCAGGTGGTAGAAACCATAGATACAGGTGAACTCTGTGTAAGATAATTAAACGTAAAAGTCACCAAAACAGGAGTGGAAAATGCGTGCTGGCACCATGTACCAAGTAGACAAATCTCTTTCCCCTAATGCGTTGATAGATGATGATTCCAGTTTAGACTCCACTGTACCTTTTCTGTCACTCTTAACATTCAAGAAACATGAGTTTGAGGTGATTCTTCGGAAAGAAAAAGAATAGTGTATATTGCTACTTGTCTCAGAGGCTTAGATTTCCAGCACTACAGTCATTCATAACTGCCTCTTGCAATTCTACTCAGATGCTCTCACTAACATCTCCATGACGTGCTCCAAGCTGAATCTTCAGCACCTCGTACACAGTGAACTCCTGATAAGGATTCATTTCACAGACACTTGAGTGAAGAAATCAGTGTCAGTTCAAGTTAAACTTTCTGTTCTCTGCACCTCTTATATTCTCTGATGTTGTGAATGGAATCATCTAAGACAGGAAGTTTGGCTTTGTTCTTTATTTCTCAATGAATGAACGAGCAATGGGAGTATTTAAGAATACATGCATATAATATAAAATCCAGCACGTAATGCAATGTGAGTCTTCTTACTATTGCTTTCCACTGTCTTAACCAATATTATGTTTATTTCTATCCTTCCAGAGATAATTGACATATGTAAGCACGTAGGTACATATCCATTTATATTTATATGCATTTTACTGCTTACATGCTCTACATGTTGTTTCACGCTTCTTCAGTTTTATTATGAAATAGTTTATATTCATGTGTATTTTATATGTAATATGTAGAGATAACATGTGCATGTATATATATATTACAAATACAACATAAAATCTTATGTTTTAGATTCACTTTATCTATAACACAAAAATCACTGTAACATTTTATTTATTTATTGTTTAATTTTTTTTTTTTTTTTTTTATTAAATCATAGCTGTGTACATTAATGTGATCATGGGGCACCATACACTGGTTTTATAGACCGTTTGACACATTTTCATCATACTGATTAACATAGCCTTCCTGGCATTTTCTTAGTTATTGTGCTAAGACATTTACATTCCACATTTACTAAGTTTCACATATGCCCTTGTGTTTTATTATTTATACAGTTGATTCTCATCATTGGCCATAGTTATTTTATTTATTTATTTTTTATTTATTTATCTGCAGTTTTTGGCCTGGGCTGGGTTTGAACCCGCCGCCTCCACTATATGGGGCCAGCACTCTACTCCTTGAGCCACAAGCACCGCCCGGCCATCGTTATTTTCATAACTATGTTTATAACACAATGTTACTGTGAACACGAAATTAGTGAGCACCAAACCACATCTCTTATGAGGAAATGCAGGGTTATGTTCCTGCAAGGCTATGGTCACATTTTTGTCAATCGTTCAAAACATAACCTTGTGTTACATGTGTTTATATTTAAAGACACCTTGTTTAATATACATTATTCATTTATTATTGCTGAGTTCACAGCCAGCACCATCATCACTCATGCCCGAATGAAGTTTATTTAACACATGTATTTTCTCCTTAAGTCCCATCACAGCTATATTGCACATAGAATGCTGTATGACACTTAAGTACTATGCTTGGGAGTAGTTTTAAACAATGAAATTAAAAAAAAAAAAAAAATACAAAGATGTAAAAAATGTGACACAAAATAGATGGGAAAAGAGACACTTGTTTAACATGTTAGAGCTGAAGTAAGTTGGCAAAGTGTCACCTTGTTCAGCTTTAGCTGGTAAGATGGTTATTTATGCAACATAAATAAGATTATGTTTTATATTATTACCTAATTATATATGCAAATGATAATAAACTGAACAGCCATGTACACCCAGGAATAGAAAGTCATGTACATCAAGGAATAGAAAGTCATTAACATCATCAACACCTGTGTTTATATTTCCTTAGTCTTATACCTGTGTCCCCTTCAGAGGTGGCCACTATCTTAAATTATGAATTTATCATTCCTATGTTTTTGTGGTTTTATCAAAAATGTATATTGAAGCAATTTATTGTTTAATGTTGCATGTTGATGAACTTTGTATAGCCAGAAGTATAAACATACTGTTCTGTGACTTATTTTTTCCCTTCACTGAACATCGATTGGCGATTCTTCCGTGTTCCTGCACGTAGTTCTATTTTGTTAATTTTTATTCCATTGTAGGAACATAATACAGTGCAATTTGTCTATCCTCCCTTCTTTCCCTTTTTTTTCTATTATGGAAAATGCTTATATGATCATCTATGTTCACAGCTCCTGGTATACATCCCTATTCTCTTTTTGTGATGCAAACCTAGCAGAGGATTTTCTAGGTCGTAGAATATACGGATCTTCATCTTTTCTAAAGTAAAGCCAAAGTGTTTTTCAAAGTAATTATTTCCAATCAATACTTGTACCACCAGAGTTTCAATTGCATTAAATCCTTACCAGAACTTGATTCTTAATTTGTTTTTTTTTTGTTTTTGTTGTTGTTGTTTTTCTCAATCTACGTTTTAAAATGGTATTTCCATTGAGGTTTTAATTTGTATTTTCCTGATTTTTACAAGGAGTCATGTATGTTCAGAGTTATAGTTAACTACCCTGTTTCCCCGAAAATATGACAGTGTCTTATATTAAGTTTTGCTCCCAAAGATGCGCTAGGTCTTATTTTCAGGGGACGTCTTATCTTTCCTGTAAGTAGGTCTTATTTTCAGAGGATGTCTTATTTTTTGGAAAACAGGGTATTACTTCTATGAAATGCCTTTGTGAGTCTTTTGGCTGTTTTTCTAATGATTTATCTGCCTTTTACTTATTGAGTTATTAGGGGTTATATATTTCGAATATTAAAACATGCTTCAGATAAGTTATTGCAAATGCTTCTCCCATTTTTTAGAGTTGTCTTTAAATTTTTCTTTTGAATAGTAAAATAGTAAAAATGGTTCTGCTTCCACACTTAATATTTCACTTTATTTCAAATTCATTTTTATCTGTGATCTGCAATAGGAGTCTAATTTAATTTGGGGTCATACTGACGATGAGGTTTTTGTCGTTTAGTACCACGTAAAGGATAAGCTGTCTTTTCTCTAAAGTGCAGCACCGTCTCTGTCTCACGCACACCTACACATATGTGTGTGTGGTTTTCTTGTGTTTTCTGTATACCATTCATTGTCTTAGACTCTTTTAATTATTTATCCTTATAACAAAGCCTGTTACCATCTTACCATACCTTCTCATAATCTTTGAAATGTGGAAAGGCTTCTTTAGGAGGCTTATGCTTCCTTATAATTTATTCTCCTATGTAATTTTAGAATTAAGTTGTCAGTTTCTACTAAAAAAAAATGTATTAAGATTTTGACATAATTATGTAGCATCTGTAGTTCAGACTGGGGAATACTGATGCCTTCATGATGTCAAGACTTTCCATTTATGAACATGGTATAGACTGGCATTTACTTATATTTCCTTTAATGTCTGTCTAAAATGTTTTAAATTTTATCGAAGTCTTCACCTTTTTTGTAGATACATTCCTAAAGACCTTATTTTTTGCTTATAATATATTTGTAAATTACATTTGCCATTTATTGATGAGATATGAAAATCAAATAACCATTGCACAACGCTATTTTATCTTATAAATTTGCTAAATTCTTAACTATTTCTATGCCATTTTTCCCCAGTGTTTTAGATAATGTTTTTAAAAAATTTTTAAATACAGAATTATTACTGTTTTATAAATGCATTTTTCAGTTTAAAATTAAGCAACTGCATTTTCATTCTTTCATATCATGCCTGCCTGCTAAGATTATTTCCCCCCCTTCCGAAGCACATCCTTTACAAGTTACACTTTGTGCGGAAATATCTTTTGTGCTTGTTTTTTAGAAATAGATTTGCTAATTATAAAATGCCGAGTTCAAAGTAAATTCCTTTCAGCCGTCTGGAGGTCTCTGCTTCCTCTCTTTCCTTGTTGCACTGACAACTCTACTTTAGTCCAATTTTTGTTTCTTTGTTTTTAATCTAAATTTTCTCTCAGGCTCTTTTATGTTTTGCTATTTCTCCATATGTTTGTTTTGGCTGATCCTGAGGAGGCACTACCAACCAAAACTATTCAAAAATAAACCCTTGCCTTGCACGTTAGGATCACACACTATGCACTGGGGCCCAGTGCCCCGGGGTCGCTCATTTGGGGCAACAGTTTCTGATATGAGAGGGTTTCCGCCTCCACCGCATTTCCTCAATGGCTAATTTAGCGAGGTGGTGCTTTTCAATTTCTTCTTTTAAGGTGTTTCTTTGGGTCCTTTGGAGGAGTCTAGGCCTGTTCAAAATTTTCCTATGTAGCCTTTTAAAGTTGCAGGTTGCTGGGTTAGTGATATCCCAGCGGAGTGCCGCAGGCCGTCACCTCTTGGAATCCTGCTCCTGTTTATTTTCATGGCCTCAGAGATTTTTCCTTCTTTTTTATCCTGCTCAGCTGTGCATTCAATTTTACTTCAGTCCAGCTTTTTCATGCTCTTTGCTGTGGAATTTTTTCATATCTAGACCATAGGATGGTTGACAAAAGAAGTCTATCTTGGTTTTTTTTCTCTAATTAAAATATCTTTGAAATAGTTATATATCAGTACGTTCTTTTAATGGCTTCATGGTATTTCATTGTAAAAATCTACCAAAACTGACTTGCTCATTTCTCTATTTATCAACTTTTTGTCTACAACATTGCTTTAAAAAGAAAAAGGTTATAGGGGATAAATGTGTCTGTGTCTTACAATGCACACTTGAACAATGCATTCCTAAAGGCTGAGCTGCTAGGTCAGAAGCAGCAGAGTCCTGTTCCTGAGGTCTCCTATTTCCCTGCCTTTCCAGCCTTCCCTGCCTGCCTCCCAATCTCACAATTGTTACTGAGTCCTAGTGCTTCCCTTCACTCCACCCACTGCATTATCCCAGGCCCCAAATCAGTATGCTCTTTTCTCATGCTACTCACTTCCTAACATGTCTCATTTTTCCTGGTCACCATCATTCTCTTATGGTATAATCACCAACAAACTCTTAATAACCTGAAGTCTTCTGGAAAAGACTGGATGATGGCAGTATCATCACTATTAAAGTATGTAAATGCTAACACTAAATCAAAACAAATTTAAGATATAGAGCTAATAGGTTTTGACCTGTGTCAAATATCTATAATGTATTTTAAACTATCTCTTTGCCTCCATGTTAGATAATGCACTGTTAACTGCATTTTTTTTTTTTTTTTAATGGTTAAGTCTAAGGTTTTCTTGCATAGGTCCCAAGCACTTAAACTCTGCCATGAAGATGACTCCTGACCAATGTGTTAAGTTCTTGGAGCAGAATACTTCATAACTGGCGTGAAACTTTCACGTTTTTTGAAGAAAAGCCAGCTAAAAACTTAGTTCATGACTAGCATGTTTAAAATTTTGCACCTTTTTTGTTAAAGCAATTCTGCCATAATGAAACCCAAGGGTCCACTTATTAGTTACTTAGGAAATACCAACAGGTTGATTCAGAGGGAAATAGTCATAACTTAATAATTTAACAATTTAAAATTGCAAAGTTTTCTGGGCACGTGTTCTCATTAGGCATCACTTGGGCATTTGGACCCATTGGGAAACTTAGAATGGAAGGAGTATGCTCACGTAGGGTCTCTCGGATTGCCTGTTTCTGCTCTAAAGATAAAGCAACACTTGTGAGCCGTTGGTCCCTGGCGTGCTAGAGTATAAGGGGATACTTACCCTCTATGCTGTGCATGAAAGAAATCTTAATGAGACTCTGGTAAAGCAAGTTAACTTATGAGAGAAGTCATCAAATCCAGATGACAAATGGTCTCATCTCATGTGCAAAGTCTGATTGACTATGGTTTCTTAGAGCCTAAGTTTTAAGGATAATTCTTAGGTTGTACCTAGACTCTTGAGTTTGAAACAGTAGGTTGAGTAATTAATTAGTGATGTCTGTCACAGGATAGAAAGGACTGAATAGCAACAAGTATTTTTCCCAAAATCATTTCTCACTTTTCCCTCCATAAGTATGCAATAAGTTATTGCTTATTTTTATAATGAATACATTACATATTTCATATATATTATATATAAGTTTATATGTGAAGAATATGTGTAAAGCCAAGGAGCTTTATTATCATATATTCAAGGAAAAACAAGCCTAAATCCTTTTGGGGGGGATGCTTGTCTATTTCTTTTAAGGTGGTTTTGAAAGCTTTAACATAGGCGTATCTTGGATATACTCTGGGTTAAGTTTCAGATCACCACAATAATAAAGTGACTATTTCAGTAAAGCAAGTCAAACAGATTAGTTGGTTTCCAGGTGCATATAAAAGTTCTATTTATGCTATAGTATAATGTATTTAATGTACAGTAGCACTATTTCTAAAAAATAGACACATCTTAATTTAAAAATTCTATGTTGCTAAAAAATACTAATGGTCATCTGAACCTTCAGCAAGTCACAATCTTTTTGCTAGTGAAGGGTCCAGCCTCAACGTTGATGGCTGCTGGTTGATCAGGGTGGTGGTTGTTGAAGGATGGAATGGTTATGACAATTTCTTAAAATAAGATCACAGTGGAATTTGCTGCATTGATTGACTCTTCCTTACACAAAAAATTTCTTTGTGCCATGAGATGCCATGTGATAGCATTTTACTCACAGTAGGACTTCTTCAAAATTGGAATCAATCCTCTCAAACACTGATGCTTATCAACTAAGTTTATGTGATGTTGTAAATCCTTTGAGGTCTTTTCAACAATGTTCACAGTGTCTTCACCCCAAGCAGATTTCATATCAAGAAGCCACTTCCTTTGCTCATCCGTAAAAGCAACTTCTAATTATGAGATTGTAGCATTCAGTTACATCTTCAGTTTCTAATTCTAATTCTACTTCTCTTATTATTTCCATCACATCTACAGTTACTGCCTCCACTGAAGTCTTGAACCTGTCAAAGTCATCCCAGGAGGGTTAGAATCAGCTTCTTCCAAACTCCTCTTAATGATGACATTTTGACCTTCTCTCATGAATCATGATTCAAGGATGTCCATAATGGCATCTAGAATGGTGAATATTTTCTAGAGGTTTTCATTGACTTTACTCCGTTCCATCAGAGGAATTACCTATAGCAGCTATTGATTTACAAATGTATTTTTTTAAATAGGAAAAGACTTGAAAGGAGAAATTACCCCTTGACCTGTGGGCTGCAGAATGGATATTATATTGGCAGACATGAAAACAACCCTCATCTCCCTGTACATCTCCATCAAAGTTCTTGACTGACCAGGTGCATTGCCTGTCAGTGAACAGTATTATTTTGAAAGGAATTTTTCTTCAGAGCAGTAGGTCTCAACAGTGGGCTTAAAATATTCAGTAAACCACACTATAAACAGATGTGCCGCCATTCAGGTTTTTTTGCTCCCTTTCAGAGCTCAGGCACAGTGGATTTAGCATAATTCTGAAGGGCCCTAAGATTTTTAGAATGGTAAATGAGCATTTGCTTCAACTTAAAGTTGCTTTTGCCGTTACAAAGATGGTGAGCCTATCCTTTGAAGCTTTGAAGACAGATGCTGATTTCTCTCCTCTACCTATGAAAGTTCTAGATGGCAACTGCTTCCAAAACAAGGATGTTTCATCTACATTGAAATTGGTTGTTTAGTGCAGGCACCTTCATCACTGATTTTAACGAGATCTTCTGGACTTGCTGCAGCTTCTTCATCAGCACTTGACACTTCACCTTCCACTTTCATGTAAGGCAGGCAGCTTCTTTCTACCTCCAGAATCTACCTCTGTAATCTTCACCCTTTTCTTGTGCAGCTTCCTCGCCTCTCTCAGCCTTCACAGAATTGAAGAGAGTTAGGACTTTGCTCTGGATTAGGCTTTGGCTCAAGAGAATGTTGTGGCTGTTTGGGTCTTCCATTCATACCACTCACACTTTTTCCAAATCACCAGTAAGGCAGTTTTGTTTTATTATGTGTGTTTACACTGAAGCAGCATTTTTAATTTCCTTCAGTAATTTTCCCTTTGCATTCACAGCTTAGGTAACAGGTAGGAGAGGCCTTTTAGTCTCTCATAGCTTCCACCATCCTTCCTCACTAAGCCTACTCATTTCTAGCTCTTGAGAGATGTATGACTCTTCTACTTGAACACTTGGGTGTTACTGTAGAGTTATTCGTAGGCCAACTTCCCTGTTGTGCCTCAGGGCATAGGGGCACTGAGGAGAGGAGGAGCAATGGGAAACACTCAATGGGTTGGAGCAGTCAGAACACACACAAGACAGTTTGCTGTCTTGTATTTGCACAGTTTGTGCTGCCCCTACTCAGTTACAGTAGTGACATCAAAGGTCTCTGATTAGGGATCACCACAACAGATGTAACAATAGCAAAAAAAAAGCTTGGAATATTATAAGAATTGCAAAAATGTGGCATAGAGACAAGAGAACCAGGATGTTGGAAAAATGGTGGCAGAAGACTTCCTCCTCACAGGGTTGCATCAAACCTTTAACTTGTAAACAGGCAATTATCAGCAAAGCACAATAAAAGAAGGTATACCTGTAAGACGTTTTTATCAAGTCAAAGAGAATAGCTATAAGACATACCAATAGCCCTTATAAAATTTATGGTAATTTTTGTGTACAGGGACTCGACCTGGGTAATGCAGGATGACCTTCTCATCTCACAGTCAACTAAATAACAACCTTATTTTCATATGCAATTTAAATTCCCCCTTTTCATGTAGCATGTGAGGATTAGAGCATGGATGTTTTTAGAGGGTCATTATTCTGCCTACTGCAAGTCCTTGGTAAGATTTTATCCCTTGTTGCAAAATATGTTCCTTACCATCCCGTATATAACTTCTTCTGGCTGTTTATAAATTTTTGTTATTACTGGCGGGTTTGGGGATTTTGATTATGATATGCATTGCTATGTGTGTATATCTGTGTGTTTATCTTGCTTGAGGTTGAACTCTTAGATGGGAAAACTTTTGACCCTTATTCCTTCAATGATTTTCCTGTCCCATTTTCTCTCCTTTTCTTCAGTCACACATTTAACTAGACTGTTTCCTACTGTCGCAAGGTCATCAAGGCTCTCTTAATGCTTTTGTTTTTTCCTTCTATGTGCTTGTGTTAGATCCAATTGTTACAGCTTCAAGTTCATTGTTGTTTTCTTCTGAAATGTATAATCTTATGCTGTTATAGTCCAGCGATTTTTTTTTTTCATTTTGATACAGTATTTTTCAGCTTTACGAGTTTCACTGGGTTCTTTTTTGTATCTTCTGTTTTTTTACCTCATTATTTAATGGTTTATTAAAGTATGTGAGCATAGTTATAAATGCTAATTTAGTATTCATACCAGTCTTTTCTGGTTCATGTATTGTTATTCCTGGGTCTATTTCCTCTAACTTATAGACATTGGTTATATTTTCCTGGTACTTCATTGGCCTAGTAATTTTTTATTAGATAATATATACTATGAACCTTATGTTGCAGAGGCCTGTTGCCCCTTTAAAGAGTATGTGGCTTTGTTCAGGCAGATAATTTAAATAATGTGTGTCTCCATTTGATCCCTTCAAGGTAGACTGAGTTATTACTGGTGCGACTAGTCCATGGTACTCTGCCCACCAGTAATAATTCAGTCCTACTAGTGAAATGTTCTCCCCATTTGGATCTCCAATGGGCCCTACTAAATTCCTAAATTCCTAAATAAATTCCTACTCCAATTTTAAGTGGTCAACAACCACTCTACTCGAGCTCTTTAGGCTTCAAATGTCTCTTGACCTTGTGAAAGCACCGGGAATTGTTCAGCTTATGGTTTGTACGTGATTCTTTCCTTGGACTTGTAGAATTTCATTTGCTTGATACTCAGTGAAACTTAGAGATCTCATTGCAGAAAAGATCCTTTCTTTTCTTCTAGGATATTTCCTCTCTAGAACTCTGTTCCTCATCTTTCAGCCACTTCAGTCTCCCTGGAATCCTATCTGTATTTCCTTAACTCAGCATGACTGCTTAGCTGATTCGGGAACTACCTTCCAGGGCCTACAATCTGGAAATTGCCTTCATACAGAAACCCAGGAAACTTGAAGGGCTCAACAGGGATTAGAGTTTCGTGCTGCCTGTTGTCCAATACATGAAAATCATTGTGTCACATATTTTATCCAGTCTCCTAGTTAATTACAGCAGAAGTTTGCTTCTTGTCATTCAATTCTAGAAGTAGAAGTCTCTTTTCACTAGTTTAAACTGAATATATGACAGACACTGTGGCCCGCATTTATAATCCCAGTACTTTGGGAGGCTGAGGTGGTAGTTGGTAATATTGAAAGTTATCTTAAAACATGAATTTTTATATTTTTAGATAAAGGCTCATAGAGATTTTTATATCATCTGAAGCTTCCTGATTTAAGTTCTTCATATGAGTAAATGAGTATGTTTGCTTTATCTTCTTCAATAGGGTAGTTGTTTCTTGGTAAAGAAAAGGGAAAGGAATTGGACCAAGGCATGTCTTATTTTTAATGCCACATTCAGGAAAGTCCAGGTAAAATTTGCTTAGCCTATAGGGGGAGTAATATATGATTTAGTATACAAAACTTAGGTGGAGTTAATAATTTTCTGATTGGAAAATTGTTGCTGTTCTTTGACCTTGTACTAGGTACAGTATGTGAGACTCGTAAGTGCATATCATGTTTTCCTGTGTCTTTTCCACTTTGAGTTTAAAATAAAGGTTTAGAAAGTAATTTCACTGAGGGCCACTTCAGTAAATACATCAGGCTGGATGAGAATAGCTCATGGCTTTCCTGTCTTTTTAGGTTTGGCCAGAAGCTACATATATCAAATTTTTGAAGTACATACCATTTTCTGTGTTTGTATGTATAGTTCTAGAGTTTTTATTAGTAAGTACCTATATGTTATTTCTCTCTACATTTATATTTCTAAGGTCAGAAATGGTGTATGTCTTTATGTCTACAGTTGAAATAACCCTCAGTATTAAAAAAAAAAAAGTAGCTGTGATGTATCGCAAAGGTCAAGTTGTGATTTTCGACCTCACAGACAGGATCTTCCTCCTGGGAGTGTCCCACAGTGTTTATTTTATTGCACTAAGAACATTTACAGCACAAAGGAGGAGAATGCACTAGTATTTATATATTTCTTTTCCTTATACCTCTAAGGAAAGATATTCTGATAGTCCTTCTCTGTCTGACACATATAAACTACCTACATTTTCTCGACTTTTAGTCATTGTCAAAAGGAGGGGTGTCTCAAAACTCTCAAAACTAAAGCAATATATCTGCAGTTAAGTGACAACTTTAAATGACTCAGAAGAAAGGCACTGCATCTGTCTAAAAAATAACTCATACTGGCTGCACTTAAAAGCAACTGAAACGCACATTCATAGCTAATTATAAACAAAAACTAGTTAACACTTTAAATAAAAGGAAAAATAGCAAAAAGATTTAGAGCCTAGACAAGCAGATGAAAGGGTTCTGAATTGCCTTCCATCTGATATTACTCAAATGCAACTCTGTCTCCAATTACCTGGGAATATGTGGTATTCCCTTATGAAAGCTCAAACTCAGAAAGGGCGTCCGTTCCGTGCTTCTGCTTACTCACAGTCATTTGGAGCAAGTTCAGCAGAAATATTTCACATTGCAAAAGAGTCTGGAGCCAGACAGCGAGTACAGTCACTTATCACTGGGTCCAAATAGTAACTTAGTAGGACAGCCACCACAAGAAAATATTTGTGGAGGCAGAGACTTTTCAGGGAGGAAATTATTAATGCCCTTGGAAGAGACGTCACCAAATGCCAAAGTGCTAACATGGAACCATGAAAATGCTATTTTTAACTAGTTGCATACTTAGTGGCATAGGGTTGTCTGAGCCAGTGGTCTCTTTAGTAGAATTAGACCTAACGGTAATCTTATGTCCTAACCTTAAAATAATTAGATGGAAAGAAAAAATAGCCAAACAAATAAATGAAGGCTGCCTCCCCCAAAGTTCAGTGTTTCTTTTGTAGTATGGTTCTAAATGTAAGCTTTCTCTTCTTCAAATTTGCAGATGTCTAGCACTCGAGATTAGGGGGATAAAAGGTGAAAAGCAAAACAGACCATCATCACCAAGGTATCAGTTGCAATGTTCTAATATCTTAGGCCCAGTTGCGCCTGAGGTGCAGCGATTGACTGATTAACTCCCTAAGGGGCTTTTCTCTCTCTCTACAGTTTTATGTCTACTAAAATATGAGTTACTGATAGTCTCTGGAGATCACCAGTACAACCCATTTTTTAATCTTGCCTTTGTTTTTATCCTGCATCATCCTGCTCCTTCCCTTTAGTACCAGTAGATAATTGATTCTCTGTGCCACTAATTCTCCTTTCGGTGTCTTGATCTTAGAACACTTTCTTGGCAGAGGATGTCCAACATCAAGATATGAATGGTTGATTGCCCATAGTATTTTTGAAATAAAAAGATCTGCTCTTAAGGACCATCGATCTTAAGTCATTTTATCTTGCAGATTTCAGCAAGTTCAAACTACATATACCAAAAGTAGGGTCTTCTCCCTTAAAGGAATTTAATTTACTGCTATTCCATAAGAAACAAAAGAAAAGAAAAATAAAAGACAAGGGAGGGGAAGGCAAGGGAAGAGAAGGGGGGGAGAAGATAGGAGGGACAGGAGAACTGCCTCTACCTAGATACAGCCAATGTGGTACCATGCCACTGGCCCGACCCTGTCAC
>CAUYPK010068483.1:0-11458 GCA_963574355.1 Loris lydekkerianus
GTATCCAATGTACTCAATACTACTATGAAATCAATATATAATCACCGCACATTCATAGGAATGGTAAAACATAATGATAGTCCAGAAAATAGAAGGGAAGAGGAGAGAAAGGGGAGGGGAGGGGAGATATGGGAGGAGGGAGGGTATTTGGAGGGACCTCACCTAATGTGCATGATGCAATGGTACATTTCAGAACTATTAAGAAATGAGTATAATTGCGATGGACGTGTTACTTAGTTCAATGTAAGCATTTCACATTGTATATCGAAGCAGCACCCTGAACCCCACAAATGCAGCAATGTACAAAGTTATGACTTAATAAAAAATAATAATTATAAAAAGAAATTTCAATGGGTAGTTGGATGTGCAAATATGGAATTCATGAACAACAAGTATCAACTCTGTGTGTGTGCACTACTGCTACTAAATATTAGTTTACTCTGACTACTAAACAAATTACCACAATCTCGATGGCTTAATACAGCACAGCTTTACTCTTCTACAGTTCTGGAGGGCACAAGTTCAAAATCTGTTTCCCTGGGCTAATGTCAAGGTGTCAGAAGGGCTGGTTCCTTCTGGAGGCTCCTGAAAAGATTCCATGTCTGTGACACGGAAAAAAAGAATGTTCTCATTTTAGGTTAGATCCATTTTCTGGGGACACCTGTGTGCCTTGGCCTGCAGCCCCTCATGTCACTATTACACCTAGCTTCTGTCATTATGTGTGCTACTGTGCACTCTGATCTGCTCTCCTCCTGGATGGGTCCCTGGGATGAGAGTTAGGGCCCACTCAGATAATTCAGAACAAGCCTCTCAAACCAGGATTCTTAACTTAATCACATGGGCAAAGTTCACTTTGCCATATAAGATAACACTCACAGGTTTGGGGGACTAGGTGGCTACTTTGAGGAACAATTATTCAGTCTACATATACACATACATAGTAATATTACACACATACACATACATACACTCACACATATACATACTGCATATACACATATAATTACATATTACACATATATTCATGCATATACGTAGGTCACTACAAAAGTTTTGAGACAGACTGTGTTATGGTCCATTATTTGACTTCCAAGAAACACCGTGGACGGCGTCCTTTCTGATTCACCCATGTTAGTTTCAACTTGTTCGGCCCATCAGTTTTGCTGGGAGGGTTTCATGTGTTTCTGTCTGCTCGGATTTTAAGTTTTCCTTTTCTTTCTTTCTTTTTCTTTTTTTTTTTTTGTAGAGACAGAGTCTCACTTCATCGCCCTGGGTAGAGTGCCATGGTGTCACACAGCTCACAGCAACCTCCAACTCCTGGGCTTAGGTGATTGTATGTATGTATGTATGTATGTATGTATGTATGTATGTATGTATGTATTTATTTATTTATTTATTTATTTATTTATTTATGTAGAGACAGAGTCTCACTTTGTCACCCTCAGTAGAGTGCCACAGCATCACAGCTCACAGCAACCTCCAGCTCTTGATCTTAGATGATTCTCTTGCTTCAGCCTCCCGAGTAGCTGGGACTACAGGTGCCCGCCAGAACGCCCAGCTATTTTTTTTGTTGCAGTTTGGCTGGGGCTGGGTTTGAACCCGCCACCCTCAATATATGGGGCTGGCGCCCTACCAACTGAGTCATAGGTGCCACCCAGATTTTAAGTTTTTCATTTTTGTGTATCTCAAAACTTTCATAATGACCCACATACATATACACATGCTTACATAGTAAACACATGTACACATATGTATACATACATACACATACTTACACACACATACACATATTCACACATATATAGTAGAACCTCTGTAGATTGCCCATCCAAGAGACTGTAATAAACTGGTCAACATATGGGAGTGGCCAACATAAGGAACTAGGCCTACCGTACTGATACATACATGTAGGGCATGTCCAGTCTATGAAAATTAGGTCAACTCCAATTAAGGTCACGGTGGGGGTGGGGGAAGGGGAGAGTAGAGAGAGAAAGGAGGAGGGAGGGGTGGGGAAAGGAAGAGAAGAGAGAGGGAAGGAGGGAGGGGGTGGAGCCTTGGTGTGCGCCACACCTTTTGGGGGCAAGACGCTATTGCAAGAGGGACTTTGGCTAACAAATGCAATCAGTGCAATCTGGTTTATTGTACCCTCAATGAATCCCCAACAATAAAAAAATAATAAAAATAAAAATGAAATAAAGTTAAAAAAATCCAATAAAAGTACAAAGTTAAAAGTTAAAAAAAAAAAAAAAAGAAAGAAAATTAGGTCAACTGAAAGAGGTGGTTCCTGTATGGAGGTGGTCAACTATCGAGGCTGTACTGTGCTTACAAACATATACACATACACACATAATTACACATTTGTACATACTTGTACATACACACACAGTTTTTTTCTTGAACCATTTGAGAGTAAATTGATTACATCATGGCCCTTTATTCTTAAATACTTAAGTATTTCCGAAGAATAAGAATAAGGACTTTCTCTTACATAACTATCGTATAATTGGCAACATCAGGAAATTCTAAATATTAATGAATATAATACTTTAATCCATTGCCAAATGCTAGTTTTGTCAGCTGACACCAAACTATCCTTTATAGCTTCGTTTTACCTTCTGTGTAGGGTTCTGTCCAGGACCATGTATGACATCTAGTTGTCACATTTCTTTATCTCATTGAATCTAGAAATATCCTCAGCTTTTATGTGCCTTTTATGATGTTGACATTTTTGAAAAATCAGGCCTTAAAAATAAGAATGTTCTTATTTTAGGTTAGATTCTGCAGCTCCATCCAGAATATTCCACCAACAACACTGAGTCTTTCTCAGGACGCCTCATTTGGAGGGCACATTGTCCATCTGCCTCTGGTGGTGACATTAATCTTCATTACTCCAAGATGTGGCCCCAGATCTCCACTTTATAGCTTTTTCCTCTCTTGCACCAAATAAGCAATCTATGGGAAGCACTTTAAACCACACAAATTCCCTGCACTTCATCAAAGTCCCCATCCCCTGCCTCTGAATTCAGCAACCACGAATGGTTCTTGCCTGAACAAATCTGTGATAGTTGCCAAATGATGATTTTCCAAATCGGATGAACCCGGTGTTCTGCTATAAGCAAGAACCTCTCATCCTCCCCCATTTAGTTATTTATTTGTGTATATTTTTTACCATTAGTATAAACCAGTGTTTCTCAACCTGGGGACTGTTGCCATTTTGGACCAGATAACTCTTTGCTGGGGGGCTGTCCTGTGCTTCGGAGGAGGTTCAGCAGCATCCCAGCTTCTTCCCACTGGATGCTAGTATGTATGTGCCTCCCAGTTGACAACCAAAAATGTCTCCAGACATTGCCAAATGTCCCCTGAGGGCCAACGTGGCCTCCATCTGAGAATTACTGGTAGAGTCAGGGATTCTTGTTTTTCCCTAATTGTTCATAGTTGTTTTGGCTGTCGAATTGTCCCAGATTTGGCCACCAGGACCCTTTGGGGGGACTCCTATGTCATCTTGGCATCTCCTGTTTATTTTTTTAGAGCACTTTTTCACTCTCTGCCATAATGAGTGTGCCAGGCCCCGCTTGCAGTCCCTTCTCCCGTGTGGCCTCAGCCTTTTCTCCAAGGAGTCTGACACAGTTCTTATGGTCTAGCTTTACCAATAAAGCTGTGTCTAAATGAAAAACCCAGGAATGTCCAGGTGTCCCTGACCCATCTGCAATTCCCAGCCTCACCCCGTCTTTTCTGGTTATTCTGAGCCTGGTCCCATGTTTGGCCCCATGCCTACCTTTTGCTTAGCAATAGCCTGACATCTGGGGGTGTGCCAATGTCATCTGCTTCACACCACATTTGGTAGTACTTTTGGAGGCTCCAAGTTTATAAGATCAGTGCTGTAACTCCTGAGCTATGAAGCCACCATGCATAGGATGCTCCAAGTTTAATGCTTGCTTTTAGAATATATCAAAACAACTCCACCAAAATGAGGGCATTAAAATGTCCCTACTTCAAAATGGGAAGTGGGCCTCCTGAGGCTGCGTGTAAATACCACTTACATGTGTAGCGTGTCCCTCCGTCTCCCATAGGCCAGCAGCCTGAGCCTGCCTGGTTTGCATGTGCCCCAAGCCCAGTGTGCCTCTGCCCTGCCCCTCCCACTTCAGTCTATTGCCGTTTGTCTCCCACGTGGGGATATTTGGGCAGGAACTTATGTTAGTTAGTGTTCTAAGGGCAAGGGCTCAGCCTGTGCTCTCTTAGCCCCTGCCTCCCATAGGGAGGGCTGGCCTTCAGGACTGTCCTCCCATCCGCAGACACAGTAGGGGGCTGACACAGGAGAGGAGTCCTCTGCCCTGTGGCATCTCCCTCAGTGACACATGGCCTGTTAAATGTCACCAGTGTGCCAGCCCATGGATGCTGCTATTCCATATCCTCTGGCAGACTCCATATGGAGACTTGCATATCGTCAGACGTCCATAAACTAGATGCCACGAGGGAGCTCCTGGCCCCTCCATGAGCGTGTCTCCTGGTGTGAACCGCTGCCCTGGCCCTGGTTGTATAAGTGAGCAGTTAACTGAACTCTCTGGATTCTAAGTTCTTAAACACAGAGGTAATTTTTCTTCCTTCAGCTTTTTTGTTTTTAAAAATTAAAAACATAGAAAAAAGTTGGAAGGGGAGTTACAATGGGCACCTGCAAGCCCTCCAGCTGGATTCAGCTCTTGTTCAGAATTTGCTATTTGCTTTGTCAGCATATGAACATAGACCAGTAGATTTTTTTTTTTTTTACTGACCCCTTGAACATGAGTTGCAGACATCATGGCATTTCTCCCTTAAAAACTTCAGCATGCATCTCGTAGGAATGACAGTCTTCTATGAAACCATTATCACAACTAAAAAATTAATAATAATTGTCTAATATCCTCTAATACCCTGCTCATATTCAGATTTCACCAACTGTCGCAGGACTGTCGTCCACAGTGGAGGACCAAAATTCAGTCAAGCTTGCCCTTGGGTTGCTGTCTCTTTCATCTCTTTGTAACTCTGAATACCTCCTCTTCCTTTTATGATGATATTAACTTCCTGTGGAGCCACCCAGATGCCCTGTAAAAGGAGGGACTGTGTTCTTATTACCCCTGTGACCTCAGTGGGTGTCCTTGGGTGGGTGAGCGAGGGCCGGCAGCCCCTTTGGAGGAGAAGCATCCTACTGAGGGTGGCCCAGCCAGCCTCCTGCTCTGTCTCTGCACACAGATGCCAACTTGACGTCCCTGCACCCACTGTGCCTTGGTGCCCATGGCAACTCTGGTTGACAGTCCACACACTCATTCCTTGGGAGGTTTAATCTGTTTATTGAATTTTCAGATTCTCAAATCAATACCCATAATAATGCCTGATGGAAATAAAATCCCACTCCAGGTACTTGGCCAAACAGTTGATATTACACATATGTATACGGTTTCTCTCAATGGCTTCAAATACCTTAATGTTACCTAAATCCCGCCACATGCAGTGTATCTTCCATAGGAAAGCCAGTGTCCAGGGCAGGACTCCTCTGGCTGTGGCCTTCCAGGGGTCCCTTCTACTCCCTAACCCGGGGGCAGGCCTGGGCTTGGGGCTCAGGAAGCCACTTTCTGTGGGCGCTGGTGCAAGTCAATACGCCTCATTTGTGAAATGCGGAACATAAGAATAATAGGACCTCCCTGAATCAGACGGGATGGTTACTGTGCCAGCCTGGCTCCAGTCTGCCTGGCCACACTGGGGTGGACTAGCCAGGTTTTCTCTCTCTCTTAGTGAGAGAAGTTGCTGGTTGGTAGGAGGTCTTGAGAGAAGGCTGTGCTTGGGCTCTGCAGTGGGTGTATGCAGATGGAATGGGTCTGGAGAGCAGCAGGGGAGGCTGTCCCCTGGCAGAAGAGGAGGCAGCAATCTGTGAGGCTCCCCAAACACCACCAGGCCCCTGAGGCGTGGCCTGATGCCCCTCATAGAGACCTCTTTACTACATGGCTGGTTGGAGAAGGTAGGTTCCCCAAATACCACTGCCTGGGAGGGCATTGAGTTTGAGACACGGCAGTGTGTACAAGTGCCCAGCATGGGGTTGGCAGGTTGGAGGGGCAGAGATGGCATGCCTTGAGGATGGGGTGAGGGATGAGGTTTACTCACCTGGAAGGCCTGGAAGGCAACCACCAGGTGACGGGGATATTCAGATGCTCTGTGGTCTCCTGCCATCTGGCTGTAGCCTCCTTGTGAGCATTGACTGTCCTTCCCAGTGCCTTTACCTCTCTTCAGCTCCCCTGACAGATCACATTATCACTGGTGGGTACAGTGGGAGCTGAGCTGGACAATGAGCACCTCTGGAGATCTGCCTCAGGGGCTCAGTGCTGGACAGCAAGGACCCCTTGTGGGTCACAGTGTGACCTAGAGGCACACAGGTGGCTGGGGCCCTCTGCATCCGCAGTGTGAAGATGGATGACGTCTTGGGGCATCTTGGAGGAAGAAGGAGGTGAGCTGGGCCTTAAAAAACCAGGTAGGCAACAGACTGAACTGATGGCCTAGGGGACCTGAGAATGGTTTGTGCTAGGGATCAGGATTCTACCAGGAAATTGATGTTTCTAGGAGGCCAGGAACTGGTCCGGCCTTCATCCAATCCCCTTGGTCGCAGATGCTGAGATGTTAACCAAGGCACCTCAGGACCAAGGGCAGGCAGTGGGAGGGGTCTACTCTCGTCACAGGCTGATGGGGAGTGCACAGTCTATAAAAAACTTAAAAACAATAGTAAAACAGACTAATAATTGGTTTGCTTTTTGTTGTCAGCCTGCACCAGAAATTCTAAACAATGTTATTAATAGTAAAATCTTCCTCTGGGGCAAAAAAATTTGTTGGTTTAAGTTCAAAGTAATTGCTGTGGTTGAGTTTTTGTAATTCAAATATAAGCTTCAAATGAACAGGCTTTTAAAAAATTATCCTTTAGTAAACATTGGGTTCTACGTGGAAGACAATTTGAAGGCTCCCGGTTATACAGTCTGCCTTTGGCACACACAAATCCAGCTACACCCATTGCAAGGGCATGTTCGTAGGATTTGGAATCATTTGACCTCCTTTCGAGCACAGTTCATGTTTCCAATGGCTGTTGCATTGATTGTGAAGACAAAGACACAGACCTTAGCCTGTTAGTCAGTATTTGGAACAGTGAACAGTGCAAAATTCTAGGTGTGATGTTTTTGTTTGGTAAGTGCAGGTTTTGGTTCATAGATAAACTCTTTGGCAGAATTTAAGATCTTTAAAATCTAAATGCAACTTTTAAAATGTTAGCAGGCTGTTTAAAACTCAGTATTAAAACAATAAAATAAAACACTACCTCAGTAAGTGCCTAAATTGTGCACTTTGTAGGTGTTTTGGTTTTCTTAAAATTCACTTATTAGTTATGAGGCAATTACTTACACAACATGGCATTACTTCAGCCTGGAACTAAGGGACTAAAGTTCAAACTATTTGGAAGATATAAAAAGTATTGAATAAATAGCTGAATTTTTTAGCTTTTTTCTGTTGTAAACTTTGTTTTCTTCTCCTTTCTGTTTTTTTCTTTATTTTCTTTACCTCAGTGATTATACAGATAATTTATGTATGTATAAAAGATTAAACATCATACTTACTACAACAGCCACCAATATGATAACTCATCTGAGGAATTACCGAGAACAAGACAATTTCCTGGCAAGCCTGGAAATCTCTTGTGACTTGGAAGGCAAGCCACCCAGTAACAGGAATCCCAGAGGAGCAAAGTTCAGTCCTGTAGTAGTAAGGCTGATGTTAAATATTGAGCATTTTATGGCAGTTTCTTGAAGGATTAGTGGAGAAAAATTGCATGTAGTATTTCTGGAGATCATTTCCCTTGCCACCCTTGAAGATCATTTCCTTAAGCATATACTCTCTTACCACCCTCGAAGATCATTTCCTTGAGTACGTACTCTCTAGGCACCTATGGGATCATTTCCCTGAGCACACAGCCCCTGCATGTCTTTGCTTAGTAATCTTTCCGTCCATTATGTATCTTCTTAATAAAAGGACTCTGTGAGAAGTGCTCAGGGCTATCCTGCACCTATGGTTAGCCTCACTTCTTGCAGCATGTACTGTTAACCTGTGTCTCATGTAATCATTTATGCAGTCACAACATATATGATTATTATATTGTATAATATATAAACATATAATTAATGTATTTTACATAAAATATATAATTTATACATTGCATATTATGTAATATGTAAAACTGTGGAATATATATATGTATAATTATAATTGACCATCACATGTATTTGTTTACATGTGATGGTTTCTTTTCTGGTCATTCATATATTTTCATTACTGAAAGCTATCTGGGATATAGAGAGTGACTACTCAGTGAGTACAGTTTTCCTTTTGGATGATTTACTTTTTTTTTTCTTAGAAAAATCTCCTTCCTGTAGTTCTAGCTACTTGGGAGGCTGAGGCAAGAGGATCACTTAAGCCCAGGAGTTGTAGGTTGCTGTGAGCTATGATGCCACTGAACTCTAGCCTGGGCAACAGAGCAAAGCCCTGTCAAAAAAAAAATGCACGTAACATAAAGTTAACTATTTTAAAGTGTACATTTAGTACATTCATGATGATGTACAACCATTACTTCTATCTAATTCTAAGATATTTCTATCATCCAAAAGGGAAATTGTAACCACTAAGTAGTCACTCTCTGTATCCCGTCCCCCTAGTCCCAGCAGCTACTAATCTGCTTTCTACCTCTGTGGGTTTACCTAGTCCGAATACTTTATATAAGTGGAACCATACAAGTGACGTTTTGCACCTTCTTTCATTGAGCTTAGTGATCTGAAAGTTCATCCATGCCGTAGCATGTATCAGTTCTTCATTTCATTTTATGGCTAAATACTATTTTATTGTATTTTTTTTTTACATATTCATTAGTAGATGAAAATTTGGGTTGTTTCCACTTTAGGGCTATTGTTAATAGTGCTGCTATGAACACTCAGGTATAATATAAACTTTTGTTCATATACCTATTTTGTTTGAATACCTCTTTTGTGTATGTGTTTAAGAGTGGAGTTGCTGGGTTATATGGTTAACTATCCATTCAACTTTTTGAGGAACTGCCAAATTGTTTTCCACAGTGGCTGCCCCTTGTTGCATTTCCACCTGAAATGGGTGAAGGTTGCAATTTATCTACATCCTTCCTAAAACTTATTGTCTACTTTTTTGATTTTAGTTGTTCTAGTGGTATGAAGGGGTATCTGACTATGGTTCAATTTACATTTAATAAATTGTTCAATAACATTGAACATCTTTTCATGTGCCTGTTGACAATTTGTATTTCTTCTTTGGGTAAATGTCTACTCAAGTCATTTGCCCATTTAAAAAAACTGAGTTGCTTGTCTTTTTGTTAAGTTGTACAAGTGCTACATATATTCTGGATAATAGAAATTTGTCAGTTATTTGATTTGCAAATATTTGCTCCCATTGGTTGGGTTGTCTTTTTATATTCTTTATAATATCCTTTTACATGCAAATGTTTTTAATTTTGCTGAAGTCCAATTTATTTAATTTTCCTTTGGTTATGTGTGCTTTAGGTGTCATACCCAAGATTCCAGTGACAAATTCAAAGGCATGAAGATTCACCCCTGTTTTCTTCTAATAGTTTTATGACTTTTGCTTACTTAGGTCTTTGATTCATTTAGAATTAAGTTGTGTATGGTGTGAGGTAAGGGTCCAACTTTATTCTTTTGTATGTGATATACACTTGTCCCACCACCACTTATTAAGGAGACTCTTCTTTCTCCAATCAGTGGTCTTGGCATCCTTGTTGAAAATTTGTTTCTTTCTGGACTCTTGATTCTATTCAATTGATCTATATTTTTATCTTTATGTCAGCACTATGCTATTTTCATAACTTAGTTTTGAAATCAGGAAATATGAGTCATTACCTTCTTTTTCTTTTTTAAGATTGTTTTGACTATTTGGAGGCCCCATGCAATTCCCTATGAGTGATAAGATTAGCTTTTCTATGTCTCCTCATTTGCATTTCTGATTTTAGTTATTTGAGTCTTCTCTCTTTTTCATGTTGTCAGTCTAATTAAAGATTTTTCAATTTTGTTGACATTTTCAAAGAATCAACTTTTGGTTTCCTTAATTTCCCCTCTTGTTTTACTATTCTTATTCTTATTTGAGACATAATCACTCTCTTGCCTTGACTGAGTGTAGAGTGCAGTGGCGTTATCATAGCTCACTATACCCTCAAACTCCTAGGCTCAAGTGATCCTCTTGCCTAAGTCTCCCAAGTAGCTGGGACTGTAGGTGTGTGCCACAATGCCTGAGTAATTTTTCTAGTTTTAGTAGAGACAAGGTCTTGCTTTTGCTCAGGGTGGTCTTGAACTCCCGAGCTCAAGCAATCTTCCTGCCACTGAGCCTGGCCTCTTGTTTTTTTGATTACACTTATCTCTAATCCTTATTATTTTCTCCCTTCTCATAGCTTCAAGTTTAGCTTGTCTTCTTTCTACATTTCCTTAAAGTGTTAAATTAGGTTATTGATTTGGGATGTTTTTTTCTTTTCTTTTCTTCTTCTTTTTTTTTTTTTTCTTTATTTTCTATTGTTGGGGATTCATTGAGGGTACAATAAACCAGATTACACTGATTGCATTGTTAGGTAAAGTCCCTCTTACAGTCATGTCTTGCACCCAAAAGGTGAGGCACACACCAAAGCCCCACTCCCCTCCCTTTGCTCTTCCTTTCTGATTTCATTTCTTTCTTTCTTTTTTTTTTTTTTAAGCAGGAACTCAACTTTATTGTGTCAAGCAGCCACTTATATAGAGCGTGGGAAAGGGGTGGGGAAAGAAGGCGGGGGATGAGTTGCATGACAGGGTTGGGCCAATGGCATGGTACCATGTCAGCTGTATCTAGGTAGAGGCAGTTTCAGGCCGGGCCTTGCTGAGTCATTGCTACGCAGAAGTAGCTCGATGGATCTACTTCTAGTCAGTCTTGGGAAGTTGCACTAGGCCTCGGGCACTTGGCAGGGCCCAACAAATCCCTCTTTTATTTTTTGTATGGCGGATAAACATAGCCCCTGTCTTAGGTTGCCTGCTCTTGCAGTTTCAGTCTTACCCATCATGGGGATACAAACATCAATGGTTTGGTCCCTGTCTTAGGTTGACTGAACGCAAAGTGATCTTACCCGTCTTTGGGTACTATGAATGTAATCCACCGTGCAGCCCCTCCATATCCTGTCTTAGGTTGTCCCAGCTTTGGGAGTCTTACCCATCATTGGTGCTATGGAGGGCGGTGAAGAATAACGGTTAGATTCTTGGTTAATGAGCCGGTGATATCGTACCTCGACGTGATTTAATTGCCTCTAACTTTTTTTAAGGATACAGGGCCCAAAGGTGAAGAGTAAATAAGGGTAGCAGGGGAAGAATGTAGGGTAAAAAACCATGTAGGCCCGTCCACAGGG
>CAUYPK010068488.1:0-49300 GCA_963574355.1 Loris lydekkerianus
ATTCCTTTTGGAAAAATGTTTGGAGAACACTTAGAGATCTAAAAATAGATCTGCCATTCAATCCTATAATTCCTCTACTAGGTATATACCCAGAAGACCAAAAATCACATTATAACAAAGATATTTGTACCAGAATGTTTATTGTAGCCCAATTTGTAGTTGCTAAGTCATGGAAAAAGCCCAAGTGCCCATCGATCCACAAATGAATTAATAAATTGTGGTATATGTACACCATGGAATATTATGCAGCCTTAAAGAAAGATGGAGACTTTACCTCGTTCATGTTTACATGGATGGAGCTAGAACATATTCTTCTTAGTAAAGTATCTCAAGAATGGAAGAAAAAGTATCCAAGGTACTCAGCCCTACTATGAAACTAATTTATGGCTTTCACATGAAAGCTATAACCCAGTTATAACCTAAGAATAGGGGGAAGGGGCAGAAGGAGGAGAGGAAGGAGGGAGGGGGGTGGAGGGAGGGTGATTGGTTGGATTACACCTGCGGTGCATCTTACAAGGGTATATGTGAAACTTAGTAAATGTAGAACATAAATGTCTTAACACAATAACTAAGAAAATGCCAGGAAGGCTATGTTAACCAGTATAATGAAAATGTGTCAAACGGTCTATAAAACCAGTGTATAGTACCCCGTGATTGCATTAATGTACACCGCCATGATTTAATAATAAAAATAAATTAATTAAAAAATAATAAGTAAATCTGAAAGATGAGCGTGAAAACGTGAAAGGATCTCAGAGCTCAAAAACTATGCAATGAGTTGGGACAGCCTGTATATTTAATACCTGTTTACTTTTTGGTACTACCTCTTCTCGTTTGATTATTATTATGATATGTGTTTAATGAATAAAATAAGTAGCCTTCCCTTGAGAAACTCATCACCTAGTAAGAAAAGACAGACATGAATGAAACAGAAGTCACTGTGGTATGTACTCTGCAGATATTTATACAGTGAGGGTACCTGGAGAATGCAGGGGACGTCCACACTGTTCTTGGGGCAGGAGGAGCTGCTCAGAGCAAGAGAATGTCGTGTGTGAAGAACATGCCAGAGACAGTGCTGCTCCCCACTGTCTGGCTGGCTTTGGACAGATGAAGGCAGCCTTCCTGTGTTTGGTGCCACGTCACATCTAGTCCAATGCCAGATGAACGGGGAGCCCAGAAAACAGCTGGGGCACAGGCCTGGGGCTTCCACAGCATCTAACTAATTCCTGTTCACATCAGAGAATGACGGCCTCACACATGCGATGGGGCACTGGGCAATGTCTTCGTGGAGTGAGTGCTTTGTACAGCAGGGAACCCAGGAGCAGGGTCCCTCCTTCTAAGAGGGCAGCACATTCTCAGTGCTGTTTCTCCCCAGCAGGTTTCCTCTGACCTCCTTCCCTCATGCCCGGATTAACTTCAGGGTGGCTTCAGCCCCTGTGCCCGAGAGCCACTGACACCGCCTGGTGAGAGCAAAGCCCCCAGCAGGTTTCTCTGACCAGTCTAGCTGGTCTGAGATGAGGGCAGTGAAGTAGCAGACCCCGCCCTTCCATAGCCTGACTTCAAAGCACACCTGCCCAGCTGGGAAAGGCACTGGATTTCTGTTTCCTGAGGCCTAATGTTATGGGTGCTGGGCTGAGCTAAAGTAAGAAGGAAAGTGAGAGGCCCGGCGACTGCAGTGGGCTTGATGGCCACCAGGATGCCGTGACTCAGTTATGCCAGGAGAGTCTTACAGAGGGCAGGGGATAAAACAACCCCTATTAAAATGACCCTGCCTCCTTCATCAGCAAGCTGGAAAAAAGGTACTCCTCCGGGGAGCCTCGACCTTCTAATATTCACAACAAAAACGACAGGAAATAGTGTGGTAGCTGAAAGGTGCTTAGGGAAGGCTAGCCCAGCCCCCTCACCCACTTAACATTTATAGAGAAGAAAACTGAAGGTCAGGCAGGTAGATAGTTCATGCCCAGTCTCTGGACTCCCACCCTGTGCTTGTCTGGCCAAGTCCACTAGCTCTGACCTTCTGAAGGGCCTCCCCTCCTATCTTATCTCCTGGATGATTGCCTCTACTTTTCAGAGAGGAAAATGGAGGTCAAGGTGGACAAACAGCTAATCCCAACAAGGTCACAGCTGGTGCCTCAACTACAGTTCAAGTTCTGAATCCCTGCCTGGGGCTCATCTTACTAAATGCCACGGTTCCTTGAGGAAGAGTCCACAGTCACGGCCTAAGCTTCTGCCTGCTTGTTTTCATCATACAACATTGACAAACCATCCAAACTTTAAACTGTGTGACCTAGACAGAGACACCTTCCCTACGATGCCGCACATGCCCTGCAGGAAGTGCTCCCCGGGGTAAGGGATGAGCCTGCTGTGTGGCAGCTCTTTACCTTCAAAAGCCCGTGCAGCATCCACGAGGTGGGACCAATCTAACCCTGTGGCTGTGTCCGGAAGGGGCATCAGGCCAGGATCTGCGCACTTGGACTTATCCGATAAGGACCCATCAGAGAACCAGAACTCATCTAAACAGAAACAAAACCAGAGCGTCAGTCAGAACACAGGAACCGCTGTCCCTCCCAGAGGTGCAGTCAGAGCACGGGCACTACTCCCCCCCAATCAGCCAAGGGAACCTTTTCTGCTCTTGGTGAAAAAAGAAAGACATGCTACAGTTACTCAAAACACACAGCAGAAAAACGGGAGTTTGTAAAAGGCAGCCGAGTCTTAACTAATCAGAGGTCAGCCCGGCTCTGAGGACAGGGCAGTAGGATAATGTGAATCAAGCCTCCGATAGAATCGGGATCTCCCAGAAGTTTCCTTCCAAGAAGGCTCTCTTGAGTGTATCTAACTCTGACTATTGTAGGATACATCCTCATTTTCTTCAGGGTGACTTTCCCCTTTTTAAAAGTGCTGCAGATTTTGCCCAATTCATATTTGCTAAGTCATGGAAGAAGCCCAAGAGCCCATCGACCCATGAATGGATTAATAAATTATGGTATATGTACACCATGGAATATTATACAGACTTGAAAAAAGACGGAGACTTTATCTCTTTTATGTTTACATGGATGGAGCTGGAACATATTCTTCTTAGCAAAGTATCTCAAGAATGGAAGAAAAAGTATCCAATGTACTCATCCCTACTATGAAACCAATTTATAAGCACCCACACTTCCATATGAAAGCTGTAACCCAACTATAGCCCAAGATGAAGGGGAAAGAGGAGGGGGAGGGGAGAGGGGAGACTGGGTGGAGGGAGGGTAATTGGTGGGACCACACCTATGGTGCATTTTACAAGGGTACACGTTAAATCTACTAAGTGTAGAATATAAATGTCTTAACACAATAACTAAGAAAATGCAGTGAAGTCTATGTTAACCTGTTTCATGAAAGTATTTCAAATTATATATAAAACCAACACATTGTACCCCATAATTGCATCAATGTACACAGCTATAATTTAATAAAATAAATAAATAAATAAATAAAAGTGCTGCAGATTTTATGCAACTGTAAAAAATGTTTGGAGCAACCTCCATCCTGATGATTTAAAGAACTCACTGAGGAATGCAGTTGTTTAAGCTGAGCACTGCAAATAAATGGTGCCTGCAACACCAATTTATTATAAAAATACAGTGAGACGAACTTTAGTTTTATTAGCAGATAAAAGAAAGGGCATTATTTTATATGCCGCGCACAGAACGGTGGTTAGAGTGCTTTTCTGACTTAATAGGACGGTCCTATCAGTTTCTGCTGAACCAGAAATCACTCACCCATCTTGCACCGAATATTTTAGAGTTGTCCCTTGGTTACAAATGGACCTTTTCTATTTCTTTTACACCTCAAACTCTCATCACAGTACTTTAAGTGTTTATGTCATTAATAATACTAGTTGTTAAGAACTTATTATGCATCTGAGGACAAGTTCTGAAAAGGCTTCAACTGGACTTTTTTTAATGTGCCTTTTCTGAACCTGCCCAGAGTGCTGCACGCAGCTGCTTGTGAACACATCTGACTAATTACACCAATCAAAGTAATGACCACCTGGCTGTCTGAGCCTGCAATTAAGTTAAGTAAAGGGCATAATTAACCAAATGCACCTGTAATTTTTTTGTCCCCACATCCTTTTGGGGAGCTGTGAAATGCTGGCGTCTGGAATAAGACAGACCGAGTTTATAAATCTGGCCTTAAGGGAGACCAACAGACTTTTGACACATGCATCTCTAACAGATGTCTAACAGAGTTAAACCAATCAAACCACTACTGTTAATGCTACCACCTTTAGAAGATGGGAGAACATCTCACCAATTCACTCTGAGCCCCATTCTAAAGGGAACTCAGGAGTGGATGTATGCATTGCCACCATTGCTGCCACAGCCCCCCCCTCTCCACCTGCTCTGGTTTGAAGCATCGGTTCTTCCTTGTTGGGTTTGTTCTATATGTGGTGTGCTCAGTCCTTGTGGGAGCTAGGAAGATGGGCACAGGAGCGGCCTCACCCCATGCTGATACCGTGCTGAACTGGCTCTCAGGGCCCATCTTTGATGAAGTTTAAGACTCAACCCTCAAGGCCAAAGGTGAGGAAACCCAAGGAACCTCGTTCACTTATAATCACTCCCTTCCATCTCTCCTACAGTTACTTGCTGCTTTGCTTGTGTCAAGGTTCCTACAGTAAGTGCAAACAAACTACTACGTAAGTAGGCGGCAATTACTTTTGCCACTGGTTTCCACATGGCCAAGCTCTTCAGGAAACTGTGAGAGAGCGGTGCTGTTCTGAGCAGGGTGCTGGAACCCGGCCTCCCTGGTGCACTCCCGTCTCCTTTCCTCACCATCCAGGGAAACGTCAGAGAAGGGAATGGAAACCTTACTCAGGGATATGGACATTTCTACAGAAAGTGCCTTCTATTTATCATGTTTTACAAAAAAAAATTGCCAACTTGTGGATTTTCTTTTTCTTTATGAAGAAATCATCCTTCACTCCAGCTCTGGCTCTCTTGAAGGCCAAAATCAACCTTAATGCACATTCTGTGTGCTGTCTTCTTTCCCGATGCCACTAGACAGAAAGGTCCCTGGTGGCTCTAATAGGAGCTAGAGAGGAAACATAATGGAGTGGATGAGAGGAGCAAAATGCAGTAAGAATGGGGGAGACAGTGGCTGGTTCCCCAACTCAGCGGATGGAGGGTGAGACTATGACCCTGGCTCTATCTCCTTGGCCCTCCTGCAGCTGTCTGCTCAAGGAGCCATTTTCTCAAAATAGTCAAAGGAATAGCTCCCCAACAGTCTTGGGTTAAGTAATAAAAGCTTTGAGCAATTCCTAAGCACCCTGGAAGTTCCATATATGGCAATTCGTAACAATGTCAAGGAACTCATCTGATCTTGGTGGCTAAGAGGCTGATGCCCAGAGTGAGTGAATGGACCCAGCTGTCAACACAGTAGCCCAGGCAACCAACTCTGAAGGTCTCTGCCCACTGTCTTGTACAAAATGCATGCAGAGACCATGTGCTAAGTGACACTGCTGGCTTTGGGATCTGAGGTCTCAGAGTGTACATGTCACAGCCAAATGCAAGCCTAGGCAACTCCGCTCGCCACCTCCAATTGTTATGGAGAATCAAGAAGCATTAGGAAGAGTGCAGTTGGTGAGGTTTCTTCTTCATTACAAAATAATCCCCCCCTCGTCCAGTTGTGAATGGGATTTCTATTTAGAAGTCTCCTCTCTGCTTGAGTTTGAGCACTACCTGCTCCACAGTCTATCCAGGATGAACGTGGTAAGTGACTACTGCCTGCCACGTGATGGGGTACAGCAGTAGATAAGACAGGCAGGCTACTCAAGAAGCTTTACATCACAAAGGAAAGAGATGACAAATAAAAAAATACAATAATGATTAAGTCATTTGCAGAAAATAAACCGGTAATGTGACTACATAGCTTGATGACATATCAGGGCAAAAATGTGTCAAAGGGGGGGGGACACACTTGGCTGAGACCAAAATGATGAGGAGCTGCTGGATGAAGAGCACAGTTCTAGAATGAAAGCTCTGAAAAGGAATGCATTTAAATCTAAACCCCTCATCTTTCAATAAGCAGGAAAAGCCTTATGTCAATAGCAGTCTCTTTAGATAAAGTAATGAACCACCTTTATTTCTCCCTGAAAAAACAAAATAAAAAGCACCAAAATTTTCTTTTCTATTGGTTGGAAAAATCACATCATAATTAGAAAAAAAGTCACCTTTTTTTTTTTTGTATTTTTGAGACGCCAAGCCAGTACTCGTTCTTTCCAGTGTTTTTATCACTACTTCCATCACCCAGATGATATTTACTGAGAATCTGCTACATTCCAGTACATACCAGGTACTATACAGTACTCGGGGACAGAACAGCCAGCAAGGCACAAGTTCCGCCCTTGATAAGCAGACAAGTATTGCTGGTGGCCATCAGACAGGGGTTTGGGTAAGTGACATGCAGCCAGACCTAAAGGAGGCCAGAGTGACTGATCCCCAGTGCTTTGGGATGCCACTAGGGCTCTAACGCTATCATCTCCTACGTTCTGTGGTTTTACAGAAAAGGTACGCCCTGCCTGGGGTATTAGAGCATGTTCTTTCTCTCTCTCTCTCTCTTTTTTTTTTTTTTTTTGAGATTCTCACTTTCTCGCCCTTGGTAGAGTGCAGTGGCATCACAACTCACAGCAACCTTCAGCTCTTGGGCTCAGGAGATTCTCTTGCCTCAGCCTCCAGAGTAGCTGGGACTACAGGCGCCCGCCACAATGCCTGGCCATTTTTTCTGTTGCAGTTTGGCTGGGCCATTTTTCCACTGAACCTGAACCTGCCACTCTCAGTATATGGGGCCAGCGCCCCACTCATTGAGCCACAGGCGCCGCCCCAGAGCATGTTATTTCAAATCCAGCTCTCCCAAGCCTTAGGAGCACATACCCCAGACGTTCCTTCTGGTCAATTAAGAAAAAGAAGTAATCCCTTCTGTGACAGCACTGGCTCACTGTCCAGGCAGCCTAGGAAAGTGGGTGATGCAAGGTCAGGGGGCCCATCTGCAGGTTCCCACACAGAGCACAGTGATCTCCTAGGGCAGCGGTTCTCAACCTGTGGGTCGCAACCCGCAGGGTATACAAGACTCATGGCCTTAGGAAGGTTGAGAACTACTGTCCTAGCATAACACTGAGCTCCTCAGAGTGTTTCCCACTGGAAACCTGAACTAACACTGCATATAGTACCACAAATGTATGCCATCTGAGACAAGACACCGATTAGAAAATAATAATAATTGAAACTATTACATATCTGTAATATTTCTGGGAGTTCTCAAACTCAGTTGAAAATGGGAGGGAGGAGAGGACACTGCCTAAAAGCATGTTTTGGGCACTGTGGGTGGAGCTGCTCTTTACCTCTGAAGGACACTTCTCTCTGCCCATATTTGTTACTGCTCACGATGTACCTGGACCTAACCCAGCCATATCAAGAGACTCATAGATTCTGAAAGGTGGCTACAGGTGAGGCACCGCTGCCTGGGCACCTGCTGTCCGGTCTGGGGCACTGATTTTGCAGCTTCCCACCAGTTCACCCCAAATCTGGAATCACAGTAATCGTCTTTACTGAGTCTGTCTTTGTGGCTTTTATTATAAATGCCAAAGAGCCTTCCTGAAAGCATTTTCCTGGTGGTTTCACAATTACTCTCAAGAAAACAATAAATACTTATTGTTACAAGGAAGATTAAGAACATTAGAGAAAAAAGAAAGAAGTGCCACACTGCAGAGTCAAGACCCTGCCTTGCAGGGTTGGATTAAGATGTTGATCTCAAGGGAATAAAGATTCTGAGACAGGTTCAAACCTGGGATTTGTAGAAGCTGAGAGTATCTGAAAGAGAAGCCTGTAACTGTTAACTGCTCATAGGAAAAGTGAAGATGCGGCATCCCAGGCTCCTCCTGGCCTGTGCCCTGGCTGTCCTCCCTCCAAATTACGACCTGGATCTGAATGAGTCTCTTGTGGTGAAAGTCTTCTTAAAAGACCAGATGCTCCTTAGGAATCCTCTAGTTTTAATGTTCAATAGCAGGTGTGTGCCTTCTGGGTTTTTTGCCTAACTCTGTCTATGCAGCCATTTAAGAGCATCCAGAACGCACCTCCACTCCAAGGTTAATGTGAACTATGTCTTTCTGACAAACAAAGAGAAACTACTGGTCTTCAAATGAGACAAATACTCCCCACGTCTCCCTCCAAGATACCCTCTGGGGTAGCACTCACACTGCAGCTTGCTGGATGGTTCTAGTCTCAGGCTGTCAGACTACTGAAGAGCAGTCTTCTTAGAGAGGGTCTGTGGGCTGACTACAAACCACAGACGGGGACGGGTAACTACAACCTGCTTGAGCAGATTTTAATAGTGTGAAAGAAATACACACTCGGCATGGACCCTATTTCAAATTATGACTTTCGAACATTTCCCAGGCTAGTGACCTAAGGCACAATACTCTTTCTCTTGTGATGCTGGATGGCAGCAGCAGCCCCACGGCTCTAAAAAGCTCCTGGTCAGCCACCCAGTCACGAGGGTCAGCAACTGACACTCCACAGTGTCCCGTGCTGCCAGGTGCTTCTGCCCAACTGTAGGCTAGTTGTGCAGAGCACGTTTATAGCAGGCCAGGTAAGTTATGCGGCTCCGTAGCTTAGATATACTAAACGCATTTTTGATTTAATGCATTTTCAACTTACAATGAGTTTATTGGAATGAAGCCCAATTACAAATCAAGGCACACCTACAACCACATAGGTGATTGTAGTAGTGAAAAGGCCCAGGAACTAGCATATTCCAAATAACAAGATCCCTGAAACTTCAGCTCCTCATGGGCAAGGGGGAGAAAATCCAAAGTTTAGGGGCACAGACATTAATACAAATTATCTACAGCTTCCTTCTTTACATTTTGTAATTTGACCATCAAACCCAGAGAATCTTTTCTGAGTCATTCCTTAAGTATAGCATGGAGGGAGATGTATCACCAAGAAAGGTCTCATTACGATATGAAATGGCAAGGGCAACTCCTAGAAAAATAAATGAGGAAGACAAATAAGGTAGTTTGTAACTAGGACAGTAAACAGTGTATTCTGCCTGTTTCCTAATTGTGCTTTTGAACATATTAAAAAAGAGACAGTTCTTTAGCACATAAAGCGATTAAATAAACTGCAATGTGTCCAGACAGCAGAGTATGATCCAGCTTAAAAATGAAATGAGCTACCAAGCCATGAAAGGACACAGAGGAAATTCACACGCTTACTGTGCCACTGAATGGACAAGGCCAGCACGAAAAGGCTGCCCACTGTCTGATTTTAACATACATGTGACTTCACAACATTCTGGAAAAAGGCAAAACCAAGGCCACAGTGAAAAGATCAGTGTCTGCCAGGGGACAAAATGGAGTACAGGAGCTCCAGGGCAGGGAGGCTGTTCTGTACGATACTGTAATGCCATTTTACATTTGCTCAAACCCATAAAATGTACAATGCAAGGAATGACCCCTAATATAAACTATGGACTTTGGGTGTTAATAACTTGTGGTAGGTTCACTGATTGTGACATGTGCTACTCTGGGGGAGAAATGTGTGGAAAGGATAATATGAGAAATCTCTGTACTTTCTATTCATTTTTGCTGTGAACCTTAAACTGCTCTAAAAGTAAAGTCTATTTTTTAAAAGCTAAAAAATAAAAATATGTATCTTTCACATGGAAGCAAAATAAAGGGTGAAATATGAAAACTGTATTAATACATATGAGGTCTGAGAAGTTTGAGAGCTTAACACATAGGAGGTCTGAGAAGTCTGAGAGCTTGCCACCATGTGCTTCCACTGGCAGCACTGTATAAACAACTTAGTAAGGTTCTATAACCTTGGTATATCAGCGTCTCACAGCTGTGTTCATGTCAATGTGTGGCGGTGTCTTGCTGAGTGGTGTTCATTATTGCTGTTACACGTTTTTGTCTGCAATAAAACAGCTCTGATGGTCATTCCTGAAAAAGAGTTCCAAAATTGCTTTGAAGGGTGGACTAGGCACTGGCATGGATGGATGCATAGCTTCCCGAGGGGAGCACTGTACAGGGGACGGTAAAGATATTCAACAATGAGAAGGCGGCACTTTTTCTAGGATGAGCTCACAAACTTAATCATCAGACTGCTTATGACACAGAGAGCTCACAAGCACACTTTGAGCATTATAAATCAAACAACATTTGAAGGAAGGCAGAGTTTCACTGGTTTTACAAAAGCTTAAAGAGGACATTAAAATCACCTATTTATAAAAAAGGGAAAACAGTTGGAAAATATTAGAAAATTAGAATATATCTCATCTTTGATATGGTTATCAAGAAGGAGTTTAAAGATTTCTTCAATTTAGGCAAATGGATCCCTTATAACAGGCAAGTTATTATGTTACTTGAAAAACAGATTAAGAATTTTATGAGACAAGGTTCACTTCCAATTGTGTTATAAACATTAGAAACATTATTATTAATAGAACTTTGATTTCATTTGGCCTGGGACCTCTATGTGTATTATGAAGTTCAAATTGGTTCTAAAGATAATGCTTTCTATGATGAAATAAAACACACTTGATGGTGAACATATTTCTTATTAAATTTCCATTTGTTCTGTACAACAGAAATTAACTATGAATAAAGGAAATAAAGCTAATGTACAAAACAATTCCTTTAAAAACTGACATATTAATAAAGAACTGACACTATGTAAAAATCATTGATTTTTATGATTTGAAGGAAAATCCTGTAGAAATCATGAGGCTGACCTGTGATTAGTAAACTGGATTCAGCCGAGACAAGTGAACACACATCACCTGCATAAGGACATAAAGCCTCCTGCGGTAAAGCCAGGTTCAAGATTCTGAACTCCTGATGCCAACCTGTCACTTTTACCATCACTGAGTATTAAACTTTAAGAAGACACAGAAAGCTAGAAAACCAAACTGAGCTCCTCACCTCCTGTCCACAAGAAAGCCCACCCCTCACACCACAGTTTTCTTTTTTTCAAATATCAGGCTTTAGACATCTTTTCCTTTATAGACATAAAAGTGGAGCTACTAACTAAAAGTCACGATTGGACTTAACACAAATGCCTAATACCGATTTTTCAATTTCCTTCAGAATAGGTAGTATTGCCTAACTTTGTTGAAATGTCTACTCTGGGTGTTTATATTTCAAAATTACTTAAAAGGAAAAAAAAAATAAAAACAACCCACTAAATGATATACATGGTGTTCACAAAGTTTGTGTGCAATCTACAGTGAAAAACTATTTTAAATTGCACACAAACTGTATGGACATCCTGTGTATTAAAAAACAAAAGCAACCAGCCCCAAAGCTGTGTTGGAGATGCACTATCTGAAGAGCCCGCAGGCAGGTGCTACCCAACCAGTCCAACCCAGGGCTGCCAGGGGCAGCTGAGCCCCTCACTCACTTCTCAGGCTCCCCATGCTGGGTGCGGGCTGGGTCCTTGGAGGCAGTGTGCTGTGGTAAGGTGGCGTGGTGCTGAACAGAATGTCGTTGGGCAGGGCTTGGTCAAGGATGGAACTTCGGGAACTGCCAAAGGAGGACCCTCTCCTGTGGCTGCATATGCTCTCATCGGAGAGCGTGCGGCACAGCGACCTCCTTGGAGACAGGTGCCCGTAGAACGAAAACTAGGGTTTAAACGAGATTGGGGGGAGGGGGGCAGACATTAAAAAACAGAAAGCATGGAATTTATTTGACGAAGTCCAGTGGTTTCAGATACTACTGTGGTAGCTTCTGTGACTTCTCCCTGTTAGCTCAGGACTGCTAGACCAGGCATGCAGGCCATCAAGACGAATGTGCCAGGGCTTTGGTACAGTTATTGAATTCTGCGTTTTCCTCCTTTGACATTTTGGGAGATATTATCATGAATTAGACATGCACAGCTTTATTAATTCTGAAATGTTAAATGAAACCTCCATAAACTTATACCAGTGACAGTTCCTGCAAATATATAAGGTTGCCATTTCAGGCAATAGTTATTCAAAGCCATACATAGTGCTGGCTTGATTTTAATTTGAAATGACTACATTTTAATATTAGGCAATTTCTGTACCAATCAATTACATGTGAAGTTCAATCTAATCTAAATAATAAATTAAAAAACTAATTTTGAACACTGAAGCTTTCTAGGCCATATAAACAAACAGGTATAAAACATGGTTATCAGTCCAGTAAAATCTCATTATCCACTTAGAATTATCACTCCCAACAGTCTGTAATTGTTGGAGGTCTAGATATAATAATGTATTATAATCATATTTAAAGGAGTCATTAAAATTATGTGTTAAATCCTAGGATAAGAAAAATTCTCACTAAGGAGCAAGCAGAGAACTATTTAAGAAGTTACATAAAGTCTCAATCTCCAACTACTTCCTTTGCATACAGAACCACATTCCTCTTACATAAACAATAGTAAAAGGCAGAATGTTCACATCAAACAAATACAGAAATGGCTATTTACATTTGTGAATGAAGCAAGAAGACTAAAAATACTCCTATCACACGTGTCCTTCCACGCTGCCACGACTCCCCAACTGATGAAGGGTAACTGGAACGCGTACCAGCTACCAAGCCACATTTACACTACGAAAAGGAGCTGATTTGTCTCGGAAGGAATAAACATGCCAAGGAGAAGTTCATTCCTACAAAAAGAAAAGCTGTTTGCACTCTTCCTACCATAGTCTGCCTTTGCACCTGAGCACATACAGTTCTTATACATGATTTGATACAAGTTGCAAAAAAGACTCCTGACTAAGTTAGGGGATTACCTCTTCATACACACCAGCAGGTTCTTCAGAAGGTGATTACAGTGTATCAGATGAGGTAGTATCTAATTAGAGTGTTATTCTAAAACACAATTAGGTTAATTGCAGCATTGTTTTACTATGGGGAACACAGAAACACAAAGACTTGCTGTTTACTCTGACAGAGGTCAACATGACAATGCCTGATTTCTTTTTTCCTTTTCATTTGAAACAAGAGTAAGTGCTGGATTAGAAGTTGACAGACAAGGATTCTATTCCTGACTCTGACCCAACATTTATGTGGACTTCACATTTCACCACTTGGGGCTTTAGTTACTTGCCAAAAGGGGTGATTGGACTGAACTGCCTGTAAATCCCCTGAATATATTATTTGGCAAAGTGAGTTAACATACTGTAATAATAATGAAACAGAAATTAGTAACAATATGTAATCTAATGTTATCAGGGACTACTACACTGTAAATGAAGGAGGAATGCCATTAAACCTGGGAACATGGGGTTGGTTTCTAAGATTAAAGCACAGGCATCCCTTGTGACCTGTCTGTCTTTAAATGGCAGCATTCTAGTTCTACCCTATTTATAATGCCCGCAGGCAGTGTCCTGTCTAATTCCAGTTCGTCTCTGGAATAGGATTAAGGAGGGACACTTTGGAGCAGAAGCTAGAGGTCTGGAACAAAAGTCAGATGGTGTGCATTTTAACAGAGACTGTTCATGACCACCAGTTATGTCCAGAAACTGTACCGTTCCATTATTAGAATCTCCTTTTTTTCAGATTAGGATCTTGAGACTAAGAGGCCAAGGCACTACCATAAAGACACGCAGCTAATCATTGCTGCAGCTGGGATTTACGCTCTGCCTGAATTTTAGCTCTGAGATTATTAAAAACAAAACAAACACCTCCCTTCATAACCTCTCCTAGGCCCCCCTTGCTTACTGATAAAATAAAAATCAGAGATGGTCAAGGAGGCACCAGAGACCATGCACAGGGGAGTGTACTACACACCTATGAGTTTCTTTAGAGTTTTTTGGACCTTTTTTTGTGTTTCTGATAACTTCAAAGCCCCCCCCAAAAGTCACTAACCTTTCTTCTCCCCTCCTCCACCAAAGGGCTGTCAGGAAGCATCAATTTAAGAAAATCTTCTTTTGACAGAACATGTTGGGTTTCTGCAACAGCATCTCCCACCACTGCCTGATGCTGGGCTGCCGTGGCCATGACGTCCATCTCCCCATACATCCTGTTCAAACAGAGTGGAAATGGAGTCCATTTGTAAGAATGAAAACCTAGTAACCAGCTTCAATGTCCACACACACATACACTCAGCTCTTAAGTCATTTCACTTCTGCTTCGTTTGTTCCTAAACCCCAAGCTACTGCACATTTGTGAAATGAGCTCAACTACAAAGACAGATTTCTGAATAATTCAGGAACAAATTAGATCCCCAAAGCCCAGGATGAAAAAAACCTATACAGCCAACTTTTAAAATAAAGCCGTTTTCCCTTTCATAATCTGTATCAGAAAACATGGTTTCAATAATTCATCAGAGATTATCATATGTCTTTTGAAGCAACTCTTGTGCTTCTCACTGGAGAGAGCTCATCTCTTGAGGCTGGACAACCAGACCCAGGTAACAAGAGTTCTCTCCCCTGAGGGAGCCTAGGGTTTAAGAGTAATCGATTCAGGCATGTGCCAAGCATGTGTTATTATCAGCAATTCCACAAAAGCTGTTTGGATAAATAAAGCAGCTGTCTCCCTTAATTATCAGCATACGAAGATGTATTTATAGACAACAAAAGACTGTCAAGCTGAATTACTGTTTTTAACTCCTGTACATACTGAAAACTGGGGCATCATTTTAAAAAGGTTTATTCGGAAACGCTGAGCAACCAAACATAGCTGAAGTAAATAATCATGGCTGTGCCGTCAGTGGAGGCAAACAGTCTCTGCCACGCAACCTGAAGCACCACCCTCGAGGCATCATGGCCAAGGCCGCAGCTACTGTGACCTGAATGTCATTGTCCTGTGCCTCTGAGAGGACTATTTCAAAAGTAAGGCTATCTTGTCACAGTATGATAGCTCCCTGGGAAATCAGTACGGTAGGAAAGCTACACATACATGCTCAAAATTAAGAATGATCATCTAATGATTATCTACAGCTTTTGCTTTGTTGCTGAGGTAGGACGGCTCTGTGTGCACCTCTCACTTCCTAAAGCACAAGCTATGCTGACAATGTGAACAGTGCCAGTGAAAAAGAAGTTTTTTCAGACTTTTAGATCGTGACCAAAGGTTTAGTTGTCCCAAGGATGGCATGACATGCAAATGGGAGCTACAAGAAGAAACCAAGACCTACGAGGGTTTGTGCACAGAAGCCAGAGAAGGAAAGCGAAGTAGCCCTAGGAAGAATGCGTCCCAGAAGTGCCCAGCAGCGCCAGGCCCTGCTCGCTCTGGGAAATACCCCGGGGAAAAGCCGGCTCTTACTAATAACCGGATAGGTAAAAACATTATACCTATCATTATAATTACAATGTGTTACTCTAGTTTCTGTATGTTTGAATGACAGTCATAAGCTTTCTCTGCTAAATTAGTAGTTTTTAAAAAACTTCTCCAATGACACGTCGTAAGTATCCTCCAAGGGTTAACTGTACACTAGTGTGAGTACAGAGGTGAGGACATAGGGTCCAAAGCAGATGCAGAGGACACCCAGTCGGGGTGCGGGCGCTGTGTTTGTGGGGTGCGTGCCTGTGTGATATGTGTGCCTACCCGTGTGCAGGCACGGATAACCTTTTGAGTGAAACGTCACTGTGGACACTGCCAGGCTACAGGGTACAGAGAAGCCCCTTTTGAGAGGGAGCTGGATAGGCCCAGAACCTCAGGAAGGGCATTAGGCAGACGGTACAGCATGAATGGCAACAGAAGCTTGAGACAGAACTGCCTGTTTAAATTATTTCAAACTGTTAAGATTATATTATTAACACAAATCATCAGCAAGGCATTACAGTGTTATTTTAAAACAGTAACTGTCCTATGTGAAACTTCTGGAGAGCCCAGTGGATTTTCTATTTGTGTACGATGAGATACCACAAGTTCCCTAGTTCTCAGTGGCGCAGACACACGAGGCATGGCTGGGGGCTTTCTAAGCATACCTTTCAGAGACTGGTGAAACAGAATTCAAGATCAAGTACTGTGAACATGTATGATATCTATCCTTGCTTGTTTCCCCTTAGAAACACTCCGTGCTGCCAGCAAGGCCTGGGATGCCTGCTATGCCAACCAGGAGCTCTGGTCTCAAATCCCAGCACCAACCTCTGTGATAACCTCTGTGAGCTCAAATCCTCCCCTACAAAATCAGAGGCAGGACTGATGGGCTTCTAAATCCCCTTCTCCATCTGTACCCCAGGGGTCAGCGGAGTCCCCGGTAGGGGCACACTCTGAGTCTACTTGGCCAATGCACACAAGCCTCAACCTGGAGATGCAAACCCTTTCCTCACATTGTCTCTCTTTCCCCGAACGTCAGTGCCATCAAGCCGGTGAGTGAAAATGCACAAACCCTGGGCTTTTGTGCACAAGGCATGTCCAAATGGGATCCTTTCATTCTTTCCTGAGTCTCCCAAAGAGCACCTGGCCTGAACAGAGTGCTTAGGGCAGCATACTAAATGCTTCTAAAAAATATTCATAGAACTTAAAAAAGGCTTGGAGTGAATTTCTGTGACATACTCAGAAGACTCTTATTAGGCAGAAATACCAACCAATGTGTCATTCTAACAATTGCATTTATAATAGAAAGGTACAGTGATCACTATAAAAGTCCTTCCTAAAGAAGTCTTCTGCAATTAGTGCATGATTTTTTTTACCAGCGAGATTTCATGTTTAATTTTAGTACTGAAATGATTTTTAATTTAGAAGGCATTATCATGCAAGATGTATGTTAAGACATGAGATCATTTTTTTAAGAGAAAAAAGTAATACCAGGGGGGGCACCTGTGGCTCAAAGGAGTAGGGCGCCGGCCCCATATACTGGAGGTGGCAGGTTCAAGCCTATCCCCGGACAAAAAAAAAGTAATACCAGTTCATTGACCAAACTTAAAAATCTAGGCCTTTTTTGAAGAGTTATCATAGCACTGATAGCCATGTGTCTGACCCCTTGATGACACTACCACTCACAGGTGTGCCAAGACACAGTGACCTGGAAATTGAGTACAGATTAACCTTTTTTTTTTTTAAAAAAAAAAGCAAACAAATATGTGAAAAGCTCTGAGCAGCATTACTCTGCATCCTACAAATGAGATTTCTTTACCTGTCTCTTCACAAGGGCATCATCAAACAGTGTTTGTAAGTGTTATAAAAGAAGTTATCAGTATTTTTTCTCTTTTCAAACAGATACAAAGCATCCTTCCCCCACTGCAGCCTCGAAAAGCCTAAGCACTGACGGCAGATCAGAAGCCATGCTAAAGTTAGGGAAAATATTTTTTCTATGATGATGTCACTTACACAGCAACTTTAAGAAACACAGTGCCTCTGTGGGGTTCAAACTGCCCTCAATCCTGTGTGTTTAACAGCAACTCTAGGTTCATGTCCCTGGCATGTTACTATGACTTTTCTACTGCAGGTAGCTTTTTCAATATAAAAACAAAGAACACAGATTTCATTTTTTTACATAAAAATCAAAGAGAAAACAGAAAGGAATATAAATACCAATATTAGAGTTTTAAAAAGATCCTTTTAGATTATCCTTCTTCAGAATCATCACCCCCCTTGGGTGGGAGGTGCATTTAATTAGCCAATCCCCTGGAATGAACAGCAATCCACCTTACCCAGGGCATTCGGTCACTTCGGGCTCCTCGGGGGGCGGGCTGCCTTCTGATTTCTTCCAGCCAATGACGTACTTGTTCACTGCCCCTTGTCTGTGGTAGGGCTTGGACGCAGACCCGGGAACCTGTTGACTGCTGCTGTGAGACACGATGTACACTTTGGATGTATCCAGAGACCCAGTATTTTTTGAACAATGAGCTAAAGGGCTTCCTGAATGGTGAGAACCACTGAGGAGAAAAACAGACAAAAGCTATAATATAGTCAGATTTCAGAAGTGCTGGCACATGGCCAAACAGAGCCACGTGGCTTTCCAGTGCTCAGGTCCTTCTATGGGCACAAAAGCAGGCACAGTAAGGCAGATGAAGCCTTCTTTCAACCATGCAGCTTGCTACAGAAAGCCTTATTTTATGTAGGCTAAGGTTGCTCATGAGTGAGTTGTGTGTCTGCTAAAAGATCACTGGGGAAATTTAATAGAACAATGAGGAAACATTTTTGAAACTGCTGCTTCAAAAAGAAGAACCTCAAATGGTGAATGTGTTTACTGCCAAAGAAGGTTCTCAAGCTCAGGTGTTACCAGGGAAATGCCAATGCAAACCATAATGGAACGAACAGCATGATGTGCTTAGCAGAGAGAGGGAAGTGGGACGCCTGGCAATCCTACTGATCCTAGAGCAGTGAGTTTTCTCTTACTGCTGATGGGAGAAGCAGGTTTGATAAGATAGTGCACATTACCTATGAAGGTGTGAGCACCAGCGGAGCTTGCGGTCCAGTAATTCTGCTCCAAGTGTATACACTGAATAAACTGTTACATGTGTATAATTACAAGCATGGAACAATGCTGATTAGAAGCACAGACCTTTATACCTCCCCCCCGGTAGAAATCCAAGTCCTCAATAGTAGAAGGACATTCAGTTAATAACTATGACCAGATACACGGAATACTCTAATGAAATGAGGCTGCAGACAACTCGGGCAACCTCACAAACACACGAGTAATGTTGAGAAGCAAATCACAAAGAACATGATGACTATGAGCCAATATTTTAATGAAGTTCACAAACAGGCAAAACTAAAAAAATGTTATTCAGGAAAAAAAAAAAAAAAAATATATATATATATATATATAAAAGGGGATGATTAACACCAAATCCAGGTCAAAGGCTTCCTCCAGGGAGGAGAGAAGAGGTTGTGAGTGGGAAGGAGGCAGAGTTTCACACACAGCAATGCTCTGGCCTTAACCTGGTGGTGGTGACATGGGTGTCTGCTGCGTTATCATATGCTACAACAGCAACAATGCTGAAACAGACAGAATCCCTAAAAACAATAAAATTTTACAAGTTAGTGGTCAAACTAAGGCCACAAAAATCCCTGACTGAGAAATTAAGTGGCAGCTTCTACACGTATATTGGGAATGGTAAATACCTTTTTATATCAGAAAGATCAATAATATAACGTTTTAACGAAAGTGAGTAAAATAGAGATTAGAAATTACTTTATGAATATGCAAAAGTTTAAATGTTGTCAGAGTTTAGAAGGTAGGTGGGTTTTACTTCCAGAAAACTTACCCTATATACTCAAGTATAAGCCGAGACCCCCCGGGCACAAAATTTGTGCTGGAAAAACCCGAACTCGGCATAAATTTTGTGCTGGAAAAAACTCGGCTTATACTCGAGTATATAGGTAACATTCAAATACAACCCAAATATCCTGGGTCCCAGTACCAGCTTTCACTTAACCAGTGAGAGACCCTGAGCAAGTTTCTTAACCTCAGTTTCTCATCTGTAAAATGGGGATAGCTCAGAAGGCTGCCCTGAAGATTATCAAAGTAAGTATCAGTGAGCACTGGGAACAGTGTAGAGTATAGGGTAGCCATTTCATAAATATAGTTAATTTTTAGACAGTGACCACAAAGGATTGTCACAAGCAGGAGTCCTTTCCATCTAAAGAGTTTAACTCAGGGCAGCACATGCCCTGCCGTGCTGACACATCCTACTCTGAACCTCCTGCTGAGCACGACACCAGTGCCTCCTCTACCCTGGAAAGTACTTTTTCCAGGATGTGTTATCTAATTGTCAGACCTACGACAACACAGCTATAAATGGCCCAAAATTGCTTTGGACAGCTTCCCAGAGGGAACACTTGGAAGATGACCGCGGTGGTGCTCAGCAATGAGGATGTAGCACTTACTCTAGGGTGAGTTCCCAAACTTAACTGTCCGACGTGTATACTCCTCTCGGAACCATTTCAGAAATACATGAAGCATCATTACATCATACTCTTATATCTTAGCATTTATTTTCTATCAATAAGGCATTTATTTTCTATCAATAATTCTATCATAATTAACAATAGCATTTATTTTCTATCAATAATTCTATCATAATTAACAATGTGATTATCATATTCAGTAAATCCAACAGTAATATAATAACACTATCTAACATACAGTCCATGTGCTAGTCTCTCAATTGTCCCAATAATGCTTATGGCCTCAGTTTCCCCACTGAGACCCCAGTGAAGGACCCGCACTGCCGTCAGCTACTGTGTGCACCATGCACTTCAAAGCCTTTGATAACTCCCGAGACACAGTAGAGCTAAAAGGTGGGCGTGCCCACAACCACAGTAAGGAGGACACGCTGCATCTGTATAGGTCACTCACACTCTTCCCCTAAAATAACTGAATTGTGCTGTTTTGAAAACGTATAGTGAACGACAGCATGATCATAAACTATATATCCTTCCATTTGTTCCATAAAAAAAAATTTTTTTTAATTAGACTTGATAAAAAATGTCTTTTATCCCCCAAATAATTTAAGGTTAACTTTAAATACAAATGTATTCAATACATTTGATGAGTAATATAGCATAAATCGGTTTAGTAGCAGCAACATCATTACAGAAGATTTTTCTGAAGCTAGTAAACATTTTAAGAATGTTGGCAACAAACTTTTCACAAATTCTTTCCTTCTGAACTAACAGTTATACTGCCAACTTCTAATCATTTGTAGTAGAAGAACAGTATGGTGACATTGGTGACATGAATAATAAACAACATAGGAGAATCAGAACATGGAATTTTTTTTCAGTTGATTTATTTCACTTTGTGAAGTCTTTGTTAGGCTAACACTGATACCTGCTGTGTATTCTGAGCTCTTATCTAAGGGCTCTGCCCTTGAAGAAAGAAACGTGTGTGGTGAATTTTAGGGACTGTCCAGCAGGAGGAAGAGGCAAGATGTGTGCCTGTTCTGCTTAATAGCTGACTCCCATCCCCCTGCCCCTTTCTTCATACTTTTTTAGAAAGTGACCATGAAAAGATTATCACAAGCAGGAGTCCTTTCCATCTAAAGAGTTTAACAAAGGGCAGCAAGTGCCCTGCTGTGCTAAGGTAGCCCTGCTGTGCCCTGAGCGTAGCTTGTCTTAAGGAGTTTTAAGTCCTCCCTTCACTTCTTCAGCACTATCCTGGATTCATGCCACATACACAATTCTGCACTTGCTTCACTCCCAGGCGGTTGCTGGCGACCATGCACTTGTGTTGGGGCTGGAGGGAAGGTGCCCAGGTGCTGGTGGTGAAAAACCAGAATTAGATAATTCAGAGTAGACCTCATACCAAGGTGGGTTTCTGAGGCTGCAAATTGGGGGTGGTTGATCCTGTGTTCCCCCCACTTCCCAGGACCCCGGCGCTGGTTTACTCACTCCATTGGTAAGCATTTATCAGCACTCTTTCTAGCTGCTTCCTTTATTCAACAAATACTCAGACACCTGACACGTGCAAGGAGCTGTACCCAGTGCTGTGGATACAAGTGAACAAGACAGGCCATGACCCCATCAGCTCCAACGATGATGCTCTTTGAGGGGAAGGAAGCGATAGCTACCTGCTTGTGGGAAGAGACACACATACACACAAACCATGTCAGCTATGTGTGGCTGCTGGAACGACAGCAGAACACAGGATGGGGACTCAGAATGCTTGAGGGCCGGGTGGGAGGTCAGCAGGTGTTTAGAAATGTCAGTTCCTGAGAATTTATTCCACTCTCTCTTACTTGGGCTACTCCCTGTCACCACCAGATCCTGGGCAGTGGGCCTCAGCTCTGAGGTGATCACACAACAACCTGAACGGGGACAGAAGTGGACAGTACGGGACTGAGGGATTCTCCCTCACAGACACCCAGGCATTTCAGAGTTGGCAAAATCTCAGAATGACGAGATAGGGCAGTCCTTTATGTTTTGATGAGCCAAGTGCCTTTTACCTCAGCATACAGAAAATAAGGCAAATACTGTAAATCTTACCCCATCTCCCAACTTGTCTCCTGTACAGCTCAGAAGGCAGGCAGGAGGGGGCATTAAAAAGACTCCATGCAAAGACAGAATTCCACACTGAGAAAAAGCTTACAACACAAGTTGAAATGTTGCTTCAAAGTCACTATCAACTAAGAATTGTGTTGTGGTAAAGAGTTCCACCCACTCCCCATACATTATTGCCATAAAAGTCATGCCCGCATTCAATTTAGAATGGTGGGGGAAAAGTAGAAGAAATCAGATATTCAATGTACGTTTTTATGTGTTTTCTGATAGCCTCACCCATTACATTAGTGAATGTTAAAGGTACTCAAGAAAAGGTACTTCAAATGCCTATAAATATCCCTACCAAATTATCACCAAATTGATGTGCTCTGAAACTAGTTTTTGCAGAAATTATACTTAACAGTAACATGAAACTTTGTGATGCCAATTACATTTCCCTAAAAAAGGCGTCATGAAATCAGCTCTTTTACAAGTCATCTAAGCTTTGAATATGTTAAGGTTATAAAATCCCAAGACGATTTTTTATGTAAGTATGGCCAATTTTTAATGATTCCTGAAATTAAGACAGGAATAATTCAGGAAACCAAATTTACTGGTAACTATTATTTTAGTTATTAGTACTAAATCTACTTTAAGTCAAATTACTAAACAGAACTGGTAAAAAGTGGTGGAAAGGTCTAATCTGAAAATCCTGTCCATACCCTAGGCTCCCTTCTGGCCCAATGGACAGAGAGTCTGGGGTAGACTTGTATGACTCCTGCTGCCTGGGGTGCACGGCCTTCTCTCCTGATCACACAATACTCTGGTTTTCTTCTGGGAAAATGCCTATGTTGGCCGTTCATCAGGTGCAAGGCTTGGTGATCCAAGAGAGGGCCTAACTTTCCTGGGCAATGCCACCCCAACTACAGTGATTAAAGCCATGAACACAGGATGAGGGGAGGATGGCAGAATCCGTCTCTTCTGCAGAAACTGGAGAAGAACCACTTTTTTTCTTGTGGACAGAGAAGTATAAATATGGGTGGCCTGAAGATGTTATAGCTATTTTTACCCAGGAGAGGAATGCTGACATTTTGGGGGGCTGTCCAGTGCCTCGGGGATGGAGGGACCTAGTTTTAGGCAGTGTCATTTCAGCTAGTTGGTGGAACGGAACCTTGATAGTGCTAGACTTGTTGGTTACAAGAGCACCAACACTACCTTGGTTGTACAGAAATAGGAGCAGAGTTTTCTTTAACTTGTAATGTAAATGACACTCAGGATCCTTTAGCAGTGGCTGGGTAAGAAACAGGAGAAGGTTCAAGGGAGACTCTGAGGAGCACAGCATCCATCACAGCAGCCACTACAGGCCTCAAGTACCATCTAGACAAGTGCTCCAGCTCAACTCAGGCACCTATGAGAATATTCCCATTCTTAGCTGGTTTGACTCTGTCCACCAACATTTAGAAGAGTTCTGGGAAGAGTCAGTATCTTGGAGCTGAACTAGAGAAAGCCTTAGAGAAGAAAAAAATAACAGTGGGAGGTGGTATGAATAGTTAAATTCTTTCCACAGAATAACTTGATAAAACATATTTCTTTACCTAGTCTTTGAAGGTGAAGGCAAGAATCACAAATTAGGAGTTTTAAATCCACAATAGAGACCTATGTCAGTAAGAATTTAAAACCACTTCTCATGATCTATCACATACATCCATTTGGAACACTCAGAACACAATTCTTCTGCATTTAGCTAGTCTTTACCAAATAAACCCAGCTGCCAAGCAGAACACACTTTCTTTGTTACAAAGAAGATCTCAGGTCTCCTCTGCTGTCAGGCCATAGGGACAGGGAGGGACATGTGCACTCGCAGAAAGGAGCCACCTGCTGCCCTCACTGACTTCCTATTAGAAGGTGAGTGAGCTTGCCACCTCTTCTCCAAAATGTATAGAAACATTATAAGCTGAATCGGGAGAGAAATGTAAATGGCCTGACTAGAGTGATTAATATTTCTACTGTCTTCTGACTTTGCAAATTTAAAGAAAAAGAAAAGTAAGATCACAAATAAGTGTAAACTTTCACAATTAGACTCTAGAAACCACTGCTTTCGCTGCAGTCAGATAATGGGGGTAGAGTGACTATCTCCCTCATGTGCCCCATAGCTCGAACTTCAGGCACCTGCCCGGCCTCAGCCGGTGCTGTGTGGCCTGTGGCAGGGCTTACCTGGAATGAGAGGATATCTCGCTGAGGTCACCCAGGCTGCCTTCAGCAGCACTGCCCGCGGAGATGGCAGAGGCGTAGCCGTGCACGGTATACAACTTGGCCGGCTCGTCGTCAGGCCCCGAGACGTCGGCAGCGTCAACCCACTGCTCAGCCCGGCTGTGGATCAGGGACCTGCTGCCCGCCAGGTGCATGGGGCCAAGGACAGTGGGCATGCACGGGGCTGTGTCGATGCCACTGTCGGTGGAGGCCCCTTTGATATAGGTTAGCCCCAGCAACTCGGGGTCCATCAGGTCCCCAGACCCAAAGTGCTTGTCGTCGCTGTTGCTAGAAGTGTTGCTGGAGAGTGTGTTGCTACTGGAGTGACTCGAACAGCTTTTATCTCCAATCTTGAGAAAGAAGAACAGAGAGCCTCCACGTGAATCCTGACTTCACAGTGTCTCACCCCACCCCACAGAGGATCTCACCTAAGCTCACAGCCATCATCATGCAGGCAATGATAGTATTTCCTTTTTCAAAAACATCCTTTGAAACTAATTTATAGCTTTCATATGAAAGCTATAATCCAATTATAACCTATGAATATGGGGAAAGGGGAAAGGGGGGGGAGAATGGGTGGAGGGAGGGTGATTGGTGGGACCACACCTATGGTACATCTTACAAGGGTACACGTGAAACTTACTAAATGTAGAATGTAAATGTCTTAACACAATAACTAAGAAAATGCAGGAAGGCTATGCTAACCTGTGTGATGAAAATATGTCAAATGGTCTATAAAACCAGTGTATGGTGTCCCATGATTGTATTAATGTACACAGCTATGATTTAATAACAATACATGAATTTTTAAAAAAGTCCCTACTTCATAATCCTGCCCATAATTTATCTTAAGTTAAATGGATGTCTTTTAATTTCTTGTTCAATTATTTGCACATGAAGCACAAAGCATGGTGCAGGCTATGGTGTCACTAACAAGAAAATAACTGACAAAGGCTATACCAACTGGGAAGGAACAGGGAAGTTAATAGAAGGAAGAAAATGTTCATCAAGAAAATGCTTCTGTGACAAAGTCCACTGTTAGCTTGCAGTCTAGGGCAGAAGACTCGGGTCTGAGTCACAGCAGCAGGCGGGACTGTTTGGTCCATCACATAGCCCTCTCTGTGTTTGTAACACTGAGCCTCAGTGGTTCCTGGACAAACCATGTGAGATGATATATGCGGATGCTCTCTGCAGCTGCAGTGCACAGCCTCAGCAAGAGCTCCCTCAGTAAGACAGACCTGACAGAGTCAGATTACCGTATATACTCGAGTATAAGCCGAGTTTTTTTCGGCACAATGCCCCCAAAAACTCGGCTTATACTCGAGTATATACGGTATGTCCCAAGGGCTAAGTGATGGGATTCTCTCTAAAGCAGTTGAGTCTCAACCTGTGGGTCGTGGCCCTTTTTAGCAATGAAAATGCATTACGGCATAGGAAGGAAGAACCACTGCTCTAAAGTAGACAGGTCTGAAAAAAAATCAAAGCTTTTGGGTGTCTCAGGAAGACACAAAACTGATAACAGACAATGCCCCTGCCTTGCCAGTAAGCTTGGACAGATGCAGCCTCTCTTACAGCCTGGGAAAACTAACTGGGTATGAAACATCACCCAAAATAGGTCTTTGGAATCATGAGGATAAGGCACCCCATGGTCAGTTCTAAAGTGGTTCACCCTTTTCTTTTTCCATTTCATCCTTAGGCAAATCCCACTGCCCTTTTCATCTGACATGGCTATTCTCATGCCTGTGCCCTAACCATCCACTGGCTGAAACCACTAAGACAAAATTGTAAAGGTGGATTTAAACAGATACACATATAGCAAGGATGACTCTAAACAAGGTCACAGCCACAGCTAAGAGAAGAAATACCACATGTTTGCTAATGGACGATGGTAAAACTCAATAATGACATGTTAAAGAATAGGAAACAAACAACTTAATTCAAGAGCTTATAAATTATCTTCCCCTGCAAATTTTCAAAAACCAGCCACATTAAAATGTTGGCTTTGTCAATAACCAGTGATCGGTGCCTCTGCCTTTGGATGAAAGTCTTGCCTCACTGAGCTGCAGTCTCTCTCAAGACCCCCCTCCCACGGTCTGCACAGGGTAAACCACATGCAAACGATGAAGAACTACCATGAGGGCACATTCCCCACAACACACCTGGGGGCTGGCTGCCTGTGGGCAGAGCCTCCAACCACACACACCACTACAGGTTCTCTTCTGGATCAGCCACTAAGGTGGTGAGTGGTCAGTAGATTACAGATGGGAATATGATTGCTGAGGATCAGAAAGCTGAGAATACGACTTTGGGTTTAACAATAATTTGCTGTGTGACTTTGCTTTGAGGTCCTTGGTAAATCAGGGAGATTGTTTCCTTTTTGAACATCATCTCTAAGAGCCCCACGAGGCTACGTGCTCCTGAGCATCCCCAGCATGCAGGGTGCACTACTATGTGGCAGAGCTCATCAGCTGGGGCTGAGTAAGCAAGGGACTTACGTGAGAAAGCTTACTGGGGGACTCCTTGCAGCTTCCATCTTTTTGTAGGGCTCTTTCTTTATAGGAACTCAGGACTTTGGAAGGTGGGGCATGCCATTTGGTTTCTGTCAGATAAAGAAAGAAGAGCAGAATTTCCAATGTCCAGTGTCAGCATGACTAATGAGAAACAGGAGCTGGATAAATGGTTTGGGAAAAATGAATAGCCCTGGCTGTCTACAACTTTCTGGTCTTACCAATGGTTATGACACAGAAGTAGACAGAACCTCCACCAAAAAGCAAATGTTCTATTTCTATAGGCACCAATCTTGACCACACTTCCCCTACACGTTGTCAGGAAACCCAGCTGATCACCACAGCCTGGGGCACAAGGTGCTCACCAGACATGGGCTGAGAGAATGAGTGAGTGAATGAATGAGTGCTGGGAGAGAGGTGGACAAGGGACAGGGAAGGAGCAGAGGAGGAGCAGGAGCTCCTGCTTACCTGGGTGTCTGCCTGCCTCCATGGCATCCTCCCTCTCCCTGGCTCCATCACATTCCAGAGGGCCTGAGCCCTGGTGCTCCAGCAGCAGAGGAGACTGGCACCTGGAAGAAGACAGAGCCAGGCTCGTCCTTTCTCACACGCCACCTGCCAGCACAGACACGGCTTCTAAACGGGCTGAGCAAGGGAAATCCCCAGTCAGAAGCTGGTTTCTGGCAAAGGGAACCGCAAACTCTGTTGGCTGAACCCTGCCAGAGCAGATAAAGGCATCTGGAATTGGGATTCTAGTTTCATCACAGAGGCAATAAAGGTGCCCAGATGATAGCTACTTACAGGGAAAAAGGGATGCTTGGCTCGGGGCCAGAGCACAGTGGTTATGGGGCTGGCCATGTACACCGAGGCTGGCGGGTTTGAACCTGGCCCGGGCCAGCTAAACGATGACAACTATAACAAAAAAAATAGCCAGGCATGGTGGCATGTGCCTATAGTCCCAGCTACTTGGGAGGCTGAGGCAAAAGAATCACTTAAGCCCAAGAGTTTGAGGTTGCTATGAGCTGTGGTGCCATGGCACTCTACTGAGGGCAATAAAGTGAGACTGTCTCAGAAACAAAACAAACAAACAAAAAGGCTGATGGCTCTGTGCCTGTGGCTCAAGCATCTAAGGCGCCAGCCACATACACCTGAGCTGGCGGGTTCGAATCCAGCCCTGGGGCCTACCAAACAACCAGGTGTTGTGGTGGGTACCTGTAGTCCCAGCTACTTGGGAGAACTGCTTGAGGCTAGGAGTTGGAGGTTGCTGTGAGCTGTGATGCCACAGCACTCTACCCAGGGCAATAGCTTGAGGCTCTGTCTCAAAAAAAAAAAAAAAAAAAAAAAAAGCTGCTGACGCAGGGGGTTAAAGGACTGTCCAAGGCCAGATGGTGTCCTTGCGTGCTAAGGAGAAGTTATTTTTTCTCTCTGTGCCTAGTATATGCGGCATTGATCTATCTTTGTATTAAGTTTTTTGATAAAAATAAAATGTTATTAACTCTATACTGTATCTGAGTGGGCTTTGTTTAATGATGACCCAAAATGGAAAAACACAATAATCTTACGAAAGAAAGAAACTGAAAAGTTATTTACATTATGAGATGATCCTTATTTACAGACTCCTTGTTATAGATTCTGGTTTATAGAAAAAGACATTTTTTCCATGTATATAAAAAACCAAAACAAAACAACATATAGTCCCCTCTTCTTTTAAAATGCAATATAATTTAGAAAAATTACCTGACATATAACACCATTTATTATGTAAGCCTACGATAAAAAACACCTGGAACACAGGCTACAAATGTCTGTCTTTATGCCCAAACCAGAAGTGCAGGCTCTGGCAGAAAAAGCTCCCTGACCCCTCTGGAAGCCGCAGTTCAGCTTTTCGTCACGGCAGGTCTTTCCCACTGACTGACGCTCCTCCCTATAAATCAATGCACGCCGCTCCCTACTCGACCCCAAGGCAGTGGCCACTTCTCTCTGGCCCTAGTAGACTGTTCCTCCGGGAGCACCCTGGAGCCACGCTCACCCTTCTCTTCCCAGAGGATCTGGGATCAGTCAATTCAGTGTCTTTGTTCACACAAGTCCTTGGGCTCTGCCTGAGTTGCTGGCTCCTGAGGACCATGTGGGTACTACAGAGGACAGTTCTCAGCCAAGTGCACGGAGGCAGTCTCTGATGTTCCTCAGACAGGAGGAAGAAAAAGCCAAATGCTAAACCTGCTTCCCTGATTTTGAGGAGTGTTTCCTCAACACCAATTTAAGTGATGGGAAAACTAAGTCCTCAGATCCTTAATTTTCTTGTTCAGAAAGCCTTTCTTTATCAAAGCAGAAAAAAATAGTATAGAAATAATGAGCTTTCTAACCTGGACAAGTCACTTATTAAGAGTACACCTGGCATTTCTATACTCCCCAAGGGCCTTGAGCACAGCAGAACAATAAATGCTTTTGAAAAGTCGCAGAAACAGGTTCACAGTCACAGAAACAGAGACAGCGGTAAGATAAAAGTGAGTGGTACCCGTCGTAGCCCACTTGCGGTCTCCAGGGTCCACTCCCGCCAGGTCCAGGGTCACTGGATGATGACTGGTTGCTGGGCGAGCTTCTGAAAGGTTTACTAAAATCATTAACAGCGCACTCAGCTATCTGCAGAGGACCTTGATCTGTCCTGTTTTATTTTACAAATAAATTCACTTTAACAATGACAAAGAAAAGGGAAAAAAATCATACTGCAACATGAAACGGAATAAATCACAGAAAAATAAACTAGTTGGTGATGCCATGGTTATCAGGTGGTTTATGGTTGGCAATTTATCGTAGGAAGGAGGTATGGCAGGACAAGACTTCACCATACAAAGATTTAAAGCACAGATTCCTCCCCCATGCACCATGAAATACAGAAGAACAGAAACACAAGCCCTGAGAACACAGATTTACGACAACATTACTAATTCTCATTATGTGAAACTTAACACAAGTCACGTTTTGGTTCTATACTTAAAAGTTATGCAGCGAGAAAAACCTAAATTTGGCAAAACTATTTATTTTCACACATCGCTGGAAAGCAATCCTATTTATCTTTCCTTAGACATAGAAAAATGAGTACTACTCGTGAAAACTCACTTGATGAAGACGTGCTTGCCAATCTCCCTTTTGCTACTAGAATCATGTTTTTTCCCCTATAATTTACTTAAATTATAATTACTTAAATTTACTTTAATTTTAAGTAAATTTTAATTTGATTTACTTAAATTATATTTACTTAAATGAAGGAGGTTCCACGGACCCCTTCCAGATGTTGCCCCTTTCAGCAGGGCTCTACCTACATATGTTTCTTTGAATATGGGGAGTTTTACAAGCTCAGCAGACTTCTGAGGAGGGAGACCCAGAGCTAAGGTATTTCAGTATCAAATGGAAGTAACACCATTCCTACACTCACTCTGTAAAGAATAAATTGGGGAATGCAAAGGATGACCACGTTTCAATTGTGTCAGTTAATTCTGGTTAGCACCTATAATATAGGGCTCGCCATGTGCCAGGCCCAGTTCTACTCTTGTCACTTGGATTGGTCCAGTCAATCCTCAGAATGCCCCGCTGAGGCCGTGTTACCACCATGTTTGTTAGGCGAGGAGACTAGCATGGAGAGGATGAGAACCAGGCATGCCAAGTAAGCCAGAGCCATGATTCCAGCCCACATAGCCTCGCTCCCAGGCCCTGACCTATCAGACCAGCGCCCAGCGTGTCCTATGGGGGAGACATTGCATTCAGCCTACATCTAGGCACTCCATCTGGGGCCTGCCCTGCAACCCTGTCTGCCAGCTTATCATGTATCTTAAAGGCCATGGCATCTCCATGGCCAGGAATTACCTAAAGGCTAAAATATTAGTGGGAACTAACAATAATAAAACAAATTCACTTTTTTGTTCCCTTAAAATGACACATGCAAATTAGGCTTTGAGAAATTCTCACCAGCTTCTAGTGCTATCAGCTGTAACTTTTAAACAAGTGTATTATTTCACTGAAAAATTAATTTTAAACTCAACTTGCTTTAGTTAAAATTAGAGAAAAGCAAAGCAGTGCTAATGGTCTTGGAACCTTTTAAGAAACTACTCACATTATGATGATGGGCTCTAATCAGTTTTACTTGTACTCAAACCTGTTCACACTTTTCTTGAGGCTCATGTAAAACAGGGCCTGCAGTGTCTTTCCTCAGACAATTCAGGGAGCTACTTGACAAAAGGGGATTGCCAGGTGGAGAAGAATAGCCGTGGTCCCGGAGGGCAGGACCTGCACCTTATTAGCACCATGGTGGGCCCAGGTGTAGCTCGTCCTGTGCCCCCACCTGCCGACTTGTTATGAACAAGCTAACTTAGACGTGATTAAGCCAAGTGAAAAGACCCTCCCTCTGATTTCAAGTTCTCACCCCTGAGTTTCCCCAGGGCCATCTTGGAGGAAACAGCCCCAGCGTTAGTTACCTTGTGCCATCGGGCAGCTTGCGGTCAAAGGAGGTGCTGCGAGGAATGGCGGCCTGGGCCTGCTGCAGCAGCTGCTGGCACTGCAGCCTATCGGGAGTTCCGGGGACAGGGGAGGCTCTGGGCAGGGGCTGCAGGGCAGGAGTGGGCACGCGGTGCCACGTGGTGTTCCTCCTGAAGGGGGTCTTGTACTCGCAGGGGGTGCCTTCACTGTCGAGTTTGTACTCCACCATGGGAATGCGGCAGAGCTCTGAACACCCTCTGTTGGGTCAAGAAAAGACAGTGAGAAGAGAGGCTCACAGCTGAGCCATCAGCATGGCTCACTCATGGTGGTGCCCATCAACACCCATCATGCTACGTGTACTCCTGGGGGCTCCAGTTGATGATGCAGAGAGCAGTCCTCTCTAAGGAGCACCTTACTGTAATAAAACAACATTCCCTTACTATTCAGTTCCTCTCCTGGTAGCGATTACTGAGTTCAGGAATTAAAAAGGCTGTTTGTGACTTTCGCCTGGGTGCTATACAGATGCACATATATTATCCATGTCGGGACCTGCTAATATGGGTGCATATTACCACACTGCTCAACTATCAGTGGGTAGTTACCTGCGGGTAAGGTAAGGTAGTTGCACACACATCATCCTTGTCGGGACCTGCTAATATGGGTGCATATTACCACATTGCTCAACTACCAGTGGGTAAGGAGCTACTGTCCCAAAGCCCCTAACAACTAAATAAAAGTAGTAACACCTGGTACAATAGAGGCTCCAGGACGCTGAAGGCTGTTAAATGTTTTAATACATTTCTGGAGATAACAAGTACTACCTACTGTAATCAGAAATCAAGAGTCAAAGACATTAAACAACTTGCTCAAGGTACGAAGCAGGACCAAGACTGCACCTCTGTCTTTGCGTTCCTGCCATAGACCCTGGAAGTAAGACGCCGCAAACCAGTGTTCGCCGTTTTGGGGATGATGGAAATGCTCCTCACCTTGTTTGTGATGACTGTTTAACAGATGTCCCCAAACTCACTGAATCATAGTTTGTAACATGCGGTCTATTATACATCAATTACACCCAATAAAGTTTCAACAAAAATCTTTTTAAACAGAGAACAGATTCTTTTTGACACTTAATTTTTCAGGAAAGTTGGCCAAACACAACATATAGAAGGCCAATAAACTTAGCAAAAGAACTGACCGTGTCTGAAGCTCTGGAATACTGGCTTTTACCAGTTTAATACACTGAGGTTGGTGGAGTCTAACTGGTTCCTCTGCCTTTCTCTGAAGCTTCTACCTATTACAAATCCTGTGTGAGATTAATCTTCCCGAAAGTATCAAAGTCTTCTTACTGCCTTGGGTAGACGTCCCATACCTGTGCACTGACCCAGACAGTCCCTCAACAGCCCCTTTGTCAACACAGTCAGCCAGTCCCAGGAGGCCTCTGAGAATCAAAAACAGGCTAGTTCCAGGGAGGAACAGAGTGATTCCATTTTTGTTAACTTAAATTTAAAAACCAATACTCAGAATCATTTTTCAAGTATGCTTACAATAACCGGAGTATATGAATTTAATTTTTCAACTATACACCTTATAAAATCTAAACACAGCAAGTATTTGGGATGAAAACATTAACATTTGAATGGAAATATGCTATATAAGTAAAATATACCCCAGATTTTGAAGACCTAATAGGAAAAATAATAATATAATCTATGTCGCTAATAAAGGTTTAATATTGTTAGATGTTGAAATGATGGAATTTTGAAGATATTAAATTAAAATACATTAGTAAAATAATTTTACCTGTTTCTCTTGACTTCTTTTATTTATAATATGGCTACCGGAAAATTCAAGATGAAGTATTTCTACTGGCTGACTCTGCTATAGGGGAACTACTGGTCAGTACCCTGGCCTGCCCACAGTTCCCTGCACAGCTTCTCTTTCCCCAGCTAGCTGGTCCACCCCACATCCCATTCCAGGCAATCATTTCTCCCAAACTTGGCCCAAATCTCAGTTTGAATCTACCAGCACATGATTTACCAACTGTGTTAAAACAGCACAAAGGCCACAAAGCCACATACAGATTTGAATAAAGGTGTGTGCTCTGCCCAGGTGCCTGGCCAGGCACAGGCCTGTGAGCAGAGGACAGCACCTGGACGTCAGTGCTCTGACACAGACACAAAACTGTATGCAGTGACCCGCCCCTGGCTTGTGCTGGCCCTGTGTATTTATGATCCAGCATCATCCCTCTCCCCTCTCCTCTCTCTCTCTCAGTAGTTTGCAAACTTCTAGGTCAGACTTGAATATATCTTTAAATCATGTGCATAAAAAGAATCAAGAATACTGAACATAGGTGATGAATAAATGTCAGATAAAAAAAATGCACCATCTATATAATCTGAACAGACTTTAATAAACTTTAGTTACATAATCCGGAATCAGTCATACATCACTTTGTCTAGTGAGCCGGAGAAAAGTGAAAACACACAGTTAGGAAAATCTGTCGTAGTCCAGGGAAAACCTGAGCATCCACCATGTCAGAGACGGGTATGGTTTCTAGTCACCACAGTCATTCAGTTAAAATGCAGTCAGAGCTTCCCACAGTTACCTCCTAGACAGCTTTCCCACATGCTCAGATGTTTAGTCGGGCACGTACAATGCGTTAGCTAGAAAAACACGATTTATGTCAGATCCCTCTAAGTTTCCTATCAATTACGCAGAGTAGGGTCCACTGCTCAAGGATCACAGCCAGCCACAAGGCCAGCGGCACAGTCCACCAAAGTCCCAGGCAGGCCAGGGCAGTCTCAAACTTCAGTGCCTCTCCCTGGACAACCCAGATTCAATATAAAAAATCTACTGGAGTGAGGTATCTCTCTCCTAAAAGACAGACTTCCAGAGTCAGTAGAGTAATAATGTTTCAGCCTCTTTTGAAAATTATCACAAAAGAACAGAACAAGCTACAGAAACAACCTAACTATGGACAGAACTTAAGAGATACATGAGACTCTAAAACACCATTAAGTAACATTGGACATTAAATCAAAGAAAGATTAATGTTTAGCAGAGCAGAAGGCAATACCAAAGGGTGTTCAGAGGGAAAATCTGGAAGAAGAACACTCCCAAAACTATGAAAAGAGGTGCAGGGATAGTAAGTACCTGCCTTGGCAGAGGGCTGAGTGAAAGGGACGGCGTATGGCATGTAGGTTATTTAGAAAGTAGGGGACAAAAGGAAAATGTGGCCCTGGGCCTTGACGTCCACATGGTACCTGGTCCAGTCGGGCAGTAACCTCTCTTCTACCTCAGGGGAGCAAGAGCTGTGGTCTCTAGAAAACTCACCAGAAAGGATGCAAGTCAAGGGTCTGAGGTGTAGAGGGCAAGGGCACAAATGGAAGGGTGAGTCACATTCTCCTAGGAGAGACGAGGCCCAGGGTTGCTTCATTCTCTAAATCAGCCTCAGGATTATTATCACCCCACACAGACCAAAGAAGAAGGTGATTCTCTCGTGAAAAGACAAGCAGATGTAAGCCACCTATTCTGCAGTGAAGCTCACTGACCCAAAGAATAAGGAGGAACTTTGGAAATTTAAAAGTGATAGCTAAAATAAAAATAAAAATAAAAACACAGTAAGGCAAGTCGAGAAACTCCTCAAAAAGTTACAGGAAAGAGAAGCATAAGAAAATTGAAGTTCAATCCACATAGTACAAAATTTACCAAAGAGTGGTACGAGAAAAGAGAAGAGAGGAACAAAAAGGTGAGGAAAAAATTATTAAGAAGTAATACAAGAAAATTTCCAGGACTAAAAGATATGTAAGACCAGATGATAAGGCCCACAGAGAACCCAGCTGAATGAATGAAAAAAAAATTCGTGTGAAGACTTATCATTGTGGAATTCAGATTCTCAGACTCCTGGGTTACAGGAAAGAGCCAAAGTTCTAAAGATTAGGGCACGGACCAGCTCATTTTTCTCAACGACAATACTGGGAGATACAACATACAATAAAAGTAATGCTTTTACAATTCTGGGTGAAATTTCATTCTAACCTGTCAAGTCAATAGTATTTAGAGCTTAGAACAAAGAGAAAAAAAATAAAAAACAACATTCTAATTTTTGGCTTGGGAAATTCATGGTCGTGCTACTCCTTGAGAATACGGTTAAGAGTAGACTCAGTAAATCCTCCCAAACAGGTATTTATGCCCGTTTCCAGAGGACGAAGTAGTTATTTCTTTGTTTCACCAGTAAATCCTAGTTCTTATCCTTTATTTTAACTCTATTTTCTTCCCCCAAGTAAAATTTCTCTTTCTTATCTAAACTTAAATTACTCTAGATTGACTGACTTTGACTATGGACTTACTTTGTTTCCAAGTGTCTATTTGATTAGATACCACATACTTGGGACTAGTGATTTATCCACATGGCCAACTACCAAATTAGAAATCATGAAGGTTGGATAGGACATTAGAAACCAAAACATCAAAAAAACCTCCCGTCTTCCACCTTAATCAATGCTCTAATAGAGTCACTGGATGCTCAAGGGCACTGTGGGCTTTTGTGTCTCAGAGGTTACAGCTGCCTGAATAACACACATCAGAGAACCTGTATTTGATTATCACCAAAGTTAAAGGTCCTAGAAGTTATAGTTTAAAAGGAAAAGGAATGTGAACCTTAAATCTTCTGGCCCAAAAGCCAACTGTCTAGTGCTTGTCCGAGCTTCAAACAAGCTTAAGCTCTTTCCTTTATTTGTTTGGGCTTTTAAGAAGAGAAAGGAAAGATAAGACAGATGGCGGAGTAGTGTGGTCTACTTAATTCATGCTTAATTCATAGTGTAGTTTGTAATACACAATGGAAGTTAGCTTGAGTCCTGGAAGAAAAACATCATAAATGCATATTTACGACTAACATTTGAAAGAGTACCGGCAAAAAACTGTGCAATGCATTAGACTGAGGAGAGAATCAGGGTGGAATTATTTCATTTCCAACCTCTTGCAGAAAGTAAAATGTAAAAGGTATTTTCAATACTAAAAAATGGCATTTTGCTCTAAAAAAATTAGTTAACTCTCAAAAGAATGGGTTTATCTTTTTTTTTTCATTTTTATTATTTTAATTTTTTATTTTAATTTTTATTTCAGGTTAATGTGAGGGTACAAACAAACTAGGTTACAATATTTGCATTTGTTGGGTAGAGTCCCTCTCGTAGTTGTGCCCTGCACCCATTAGGTGTGCCATATACCCTTACATTGTGCTTGTTAAGTGGGAGCACACCAATCCCCACCCCTGCTCCCTTTCCCTCCTCCCTTGCTCCTTCTCCCCCCAACTTGAGTTGAATTGAGTTTTTCTCTTATGTGGGCACGTATTAGACCATCTACTAGCTTCATATTAGTTATTTTTTTAATCTTTTTTTTTTTTAATTAAATCATAGCTGTGTACATTAATGTGATCACAGGGCACCATACACTGGTTTTATAGTCCATTTGACACATTTTATTCACACTGGTTAACATAGTCTTCCTGGCATTTCTTAGTTATTGTGTTAAGACATTTATATTCTACATTTACTAAGTTTCACATGTACCCTTGTAAGATGCACCGCAGGTGTAATCCCACCAATCACCCTACCTCTGCCAATCCCCTCCCCTCCCTCTCTCCCTTCCACAGTTATAACTGGATTATAGCTTTCATATGAAAGCCAAAGACTAGTTTCATAGTAGGGCTGAGTATATGGAATACTTTTACTTCCACTCTTGAGATACTTCACTAAGAAGAATATGTTCCAGCTCCATCCATGTAAACTTGAAAGAGGTAAAGTCTCCATTTTTCTTTAAGGCTGCATATGTGTTGGAAATATGTCAAATGGCCTACAAAACTAGTGTATGGTGCCCCATGATCACATTAATGTACACAGCTATGATTTAATAATTAAAAAAAAAAGAAAAATCATTGCTAATAATCTCCAAACATGACTGTTATCTAAAATTCCAGTACTGATTAGGATTTTCTTTATTGAATTAACTTATCTAAAACTTGTGTCAATCTTTCCTTTAAATTTTCTTCCAGTAGGTCAGAAAAAGCCAAAATCTCTTTAGATAGTCGCATTGCATATGTATTCAATTGATGATATCTTAAACACATATTTGTAATTACGTTTTCATAGTGCTCCACAGAGACTATGTAATACAAAATGTTCCTCCCCATTTTGAGTACCTACTAATGGGTTTCCAGGGCTTAGCTGGAAAAAAAATGGGGAAAATAGAAAAGGGGACAAGTTAGCAAATGAGTTTCCATTTTGTGTTTACATATAAGGGTGCTTTGAATAGCAGTAGGTAGTCTGCCGACCTTAAGATTAGGTTTGCAAAACATATACTAAATGACAGACTTTTCAGGAATGCAGAATCCAAGCTTCAGGACACAGAAGGAGAAATAAGTTTTTTCGCTTTGAGAAGCTCACGTTGCAACCTCACGGCTGATAAATTATAATCTGTTTAGAGGAATAACTCCAAAACAAAACAGGCCAGGAATGAGCAAAGTCTATGCTTACACACCGTATGTCTTCTCCATGTGTTTCTAGGTTTCAACAGAACAGAATAGAAGAAAGGTTAAAAAATATGAACACTTTTGACCTTCCCGAAAAATTTTTCTTTGGAAATGAAATAAAAAATATGACAGATTATTTGCAGACTTTGTGATAGAGTTATTAACATTCTATTTTGACTCTTTGAATAGACTACAATAAGGCATGTGAGAATGTACACACCAATTCTGAAATAAAATTAACAAGGGATTGAATTTGAGTAGTGTTATGTAAAAATGAAATATAATAAATGGTGCTTCTTTGGGCGAATTAATAACTTTGCGGTTCATCCTTCCCCATAAATTATTTTATTTGTGTTTTTAATTCATATATTGTCTATTATTTTATGTTGCAGATCACTGATTTAAAATTAGAATGTGACATTTTAAATAACATCCCAAAGATGTTAGAGAAAGTAAACTAATATGTCTTTATTAGTCCTTGAGAATCAATTTCAAAAGCCTTTAGATTCTGATGAAAATTATGCAAATTCCAGCATACTGTCATCCTTATAGTTTATGTTAATTTGACATTAATGTTAGCTGCCTATCACTCTAACAATAATCTGTGTGAACTAGCAGGCTGGAATACCAATTACTGAAATGAGTGGAGCTCAGCCTTGAAGTTTCTTCTCTCTGCTGCAAGTAGACATATGTCAGCACACAGGGAACAGCACAGATGTATCAAAGCCTTTCAAGTAACCAGGCATCTCTGTGTAATGGAGTAGGCTGTGGTTGATATACTAAATCTTAAAAAGTAAAAGAAGTCACTTTGTATTGAGAATAAAAAGAGCTGAAAGAGAGAAGAATTGATTTGAAGGTACTCTTACATATTTAGAGTCATTACATGAAAATGCTGGCCAAGTGGAATCTTTAGTTTTGAAATCTTTATTTTCCAATGGATTACTATGCATTTTATTGAATTTGCTTGTGAAGAATTCAAGACACTAATTGATTTTTTTCAAATGAGGGTTTTTTAAGTATCTTTTGATTCTGGCTGCTGAGTGTGAATTACCTCAATTTGGCTTACAGTGAAAGTAAAAGTTTAAAAATAGGAAAATGACTTTTCTCATTCAAGGCACATTATTATTTATCTTCAAAGAGTTTGCTGGAATCTATGAATTTTTGTGCATGTGTTTTGCTATAATGATGGCTTTTTTTTTTTTTTTATGTTTGCCTTAAGTTGAATAACTAAGAACTCCTTGAATAATTCCCTGAAGTTTTCTTCTTCCACATACTATGGGCAATGTTAACACAAATAATTCTAAGAATATATGCCAAAAGCCAACTCTCTTTGTAATTATTATGATACCTTTTTATGATAGTTAAAAAGTTAAAAGTTAACATAATATCTATTTTAAGTAGTTACAAAGCGTGGATGTATCTGGTACATTAACAAAACTCTTATGTACACGCTTATCTTTGTTGTCTTCGTTTTTTTCTAAATAGATTATAAGGTTCTTCCAATTGAAGGCAATGTCTAGCTCTATTTATTCTTTCCACATTGCCTGAGACAATAAAAATGCCAGTATTTTTCTACACTAATTGCAACTCAATCATATCAGTGGATAGGGAACTCTTATAACATCTCACGTGACTTATCCCCCTCAAATATACAAGTACCACATTGACACGTTATTACAAATGCATACAAAGGATGAATGATCAGGGCAAACATGAGAAGGAAGTATAAAATGACAGATTGGAGGAATATGTCCCCTCAACTGAGATTTAGGGTTGGACCCTGTTCCTCTGAACTCATGAGCTATGATGTGCCAAGATTCATGTATTTTTTCTTGCTCATACCTTTGTCACCCCTGTGGGTTTTATAAAACTGTGCTGCACACCTGATAATATGGAAATGTTTGCATTCTTCAGCTTTGATGTACAGTCTTATTCATTTGATGTGTAATATATTTCTTCTATATATTAATAATTTCAGCCTTTGTTTATATGTTATTTCATTCTAAAAATAAAGGAAAGCAATTTCAAAGCATTAAGACAAATAAACAAGCAAAACAAATTAAAAATAAGAGAGATTAACTTAATAAGTTTATACCTCTGATTTGAGCCCTTACGTATGTTGTTTAATAAGTATATAAAAATAAGAAAGTGGAATCAATTAATTCAACTTAACAAAAATTGGAAATGTTTGCAAGAAGAAGTAATACATGAAAATACATATTTTGCAATATATCTATAGCAATATAGAAATAGTATATTCTCTTCAGATGGTTATCACCATTAATATTTATCATCTTGACAGGTGAGATGTTATGGAGTGACTGCCCCGTTGATCCTTCAAGATCTTATAAAAAGAATTCTAAGATGACCCTAGAATCTTCAGCCCTTGATGTTAGGCTCATGAATATGTCACAGTACATAGCAAAAGGGTTTTTCAGATGTAATTAATGTTGCTGATCAGTTGACTTCCTATATGGAGATTATCTGGGTGGATCTAACCTATAAGCCCTTGGAAAGTAGATAATTTTCTTCCGATTGCAAATGTAGAAGTCAGAGAGGTTTTGTGTGATTTGATGCAACATTGCCAGCTTAAAAGGAATCGGCCAAATGGCAAAGAATGTGAACAGGCTCTAGGAGTTGACTGTCATCCCCAGGAGGGAAAGAAACAGAAATCTTTATCCTATGGCCATAGAAACTGATCCCTCCAAAAACTTTGAAAGTGTTGGGCAGCACCTGTGGCTCAAAGGAGTAGGGTGTCGGCCCCATATACCAGAGGTGGCAGGTTCAAACCCAGCCCTGGCAAAAAACAAAACAAACAGACAGACAAAAAAACTGTGAAAGTGTTTAGAGGTGGAGTCTTCTTCAGAGTCTTGAAATAAGAGCCCTGCCTATCTGAATTTGATTTTGGCCTTAGTAGACCCTTTAGGGAGATCCTAATTGAGCTCACCTGTACTTCTGACCTATAGAACTTTGTGGTAAGAAATAAGTTGTTTTAAGTAAGTAAATTTGTAATTATTTATTATATGGACAACAACAACAAAAGAAAGAAAGACAAAATAAGACACTAACACAACGTCCAAGATATTCATCTGTCCTGCTATTCAGATGGTTGGCAGCTAGTGGCATAAGGCTGAGGTCTCTATAGAGGTTATCTTTGCCCTGATGGACCTAATTTGACCATGGTAATGACCCTTCCTGCAGGGTTACCTGCATACAGTGTTTGGTTGATAATAAGGTGCAAACTCAGACTCTTGTCTTATGTAAGGCTACTTTGAAGGACTATCTTTGATTCAAAGCTTCTTGTGAGATTGATTGAGATGTCTATGGCACCGCACCACAGATCTACTTTTCTTTCAGGCCAAACCTTCATCTCTCTCTTTTATGAATGCTTGCAAGAGCAATACCCAATAAAATTCCTCAACCCAAATCTTGTCAGAATCAGTTCCCTGGGAACACAGCCTAAGGCCATTAAATTAGATAGAGAAATAAATATTATAAAATGCTTTCAATTTAATTAATTTACTGTAAAGTCTATGATAGACATCTCATACATACACATACACACTCATACTTTTTCTAAACTCTGATAGCATATGATGTTTCTAAGTATCATGATTGTTTCAGAGAATTCTAAATATCATCTATATCACCTTATGTCTCTCCCCTTTTGGGAATAGAACCCTTATATGTTATCATGATACATGGCCATATAGATATGGTTTACATTTCCCTGTTTCCCATGCAGCTGGATGCAGGCAAGGGGCTTACTTATTGACAAAGAAATATGAATAGAATTTATATATGTTATTAACATGTTACATGATCAAAAGGAAATTGCTCATTTTCCGTTTCCTCTCTTTGCCCCTTCCATTGCCTGGAAATATTAATGGATGCAATAAATTCACAAGTTGTGAGAAAAGGACAGGAACAGCCCCCTCTCAACCTGGAAAATTCAGATAAAGCCTATTATTGAGATAATAATAAATATTCATCATATTAAACCACTGCATTTCAGGATTCCTGTTTTTAGAGGAAATAGTACTTTATTTTTCATTTCAAAATTTTAAAGGGGTACAAATTTTTTCTGTCCATGGACTGCTTGAGTCATGATCGCAAGTGTGCCTACTACCCGAAAAGTGTTCATTGCACACATTTGATAGGTTTTGCCCCTCCTCCACTCCTCCTTCCCCAACTTGATTTCCACTGAGTTTTACTTTCCTCTATGTGCCTGTGTGCTCATAGGATAGTTCCAGTTTAATAATGAGTACATGTGGTGTTTGTTTTTCCATTCTTTAGATACTTTGCATAGGATAATTGTCTCTATTTTTATCAAAATTGCTGCAGAAGGCACTAATGCATCCTTTTGTATGGCTCAGTTGTACTCCATCGTGTGTGCATGTGTGTGTATCACATTTTGTTAATCCACTCATGAGTTGATGGGTACTTGGGTTGATTACTTATATTTGCAACAGTGAATTTTACTGCAATGAATATTTGAGTGCAGGTTTTTTTTTTTTTTTTTTTTTTTTGACAAACTGACTTCTTTTCCTTGGGGTAGGTTCCCAGTAGTGGGATGGCAAATCTGCTTTCAGTTCTTTGTGGAATCTCCACACTGATTCCACAGAGGTTGTACTAATTTGCAGTCCAGCCAATGGTATAAAAGTGTTCCTTTGTCTCTACATCCATGCCACTATCTATTGTTTTTTGGACTTTTTAATAAAAGCCATTCTAACACAGTAAGGTGTTATTTCATGGAGTTTTGATTTGCATTTCTCTGATGATTAGTGACATTAAACATTTTTTTCAAATGTTTATTAACTTCTATTCAAGTCCTTTGCCTTTTTTAAAATTTCGGGATATGGGTGGCACCTGTGGCTCAGTGGATAGAGAGCCGGCCCCATATACCAAGGGTGGTGGGTTCAAACCTGGCCCTGGCCAAACTGCACCAAAAAAATAGCCGGGCGTTGTGGCAGGTGCCTGTAGTCCCAACTACTCGTGAGGCCAAGGCAAGAGAATCACCTAATCCCAGGAGTTGGAGGTTGCAGTGAGTGGTGTGATGCCATAGCACTCTACCGAGGGTGATAAAGTGAGACTCTGTATCTACAAAAAAAAAAAGGGGACAATTTCAGGGTACAATTAGGTTACAATGTTTGTGTTTGTTAAGTAGAGTTCTTCTTGTAGTTGTGTTCCACACGAGATGTGTAACATATATTGTTACACTGTGCCCACTAAGTGACAACACCCCAATCCCGCTCTCTCCTCTTTTCCCCTCCTTCCTTCTCCCTCTTCCTCCCAACCTGAACAAATTGAGTTTTTCTCTTATGTGGGCATGCATTAGATCTTTCTACTTGTTTAATATTAGTATTGAGTACATTGGATACCTGGTTCTCCATCCTTGTTATACTTTACTAAGGAGAATGTGTTTCTACTCCATCCAAGTTAATACAAAAGAAGTAAAATCTCCATCATTTTATGGCTGAATAGTATTCCATGATATACATAAAGCATAATTTGTTAATCCGTTCCTGGGTTGGTGGGCATTTAGGTTGTTACCACATCATGAGACATATGTCTATGTCTCTATTTTTTAGACCAATTGTAGTTTGAGCTGCAATAAACAATTTAGTGCAAATGTCCTTATGATGAAGTGATTTTGTTTTTCTTCTGGGTAGATGACTAGTAATGGGGTTGGGGGATCAAATGAGAGGTCTATTTTGGGTTCCTTGAGGGTTCTCCATACTAATTACCAAAAAGGCTGATTTAGTTTAGAGTCCCATCAACAGTATAAAAGTGTTCCCTTCTCTTCACATCTGTGCCAGCATCTGAAATTTTGGGACTTTGTGACGTGGGATATTCTTACTGGTGTTAAATGATATCTCAGGGTGATTTTGATTTGCATTTGTCTGATGTTCAAGGATGATGAGCATTTTTCTCAGTTTTCATTAGCCACTCATCTGTCTTCCTCACAGAAGGTTATCTTCATATCTCTTGCCCAGTGATAGATAGGATTGTTTGCTCTTTTTTGTTGATTAATGTGAGCTCTCTGTAGATTCTAGTTGTCAAACCTTTGTCAGATTCATAACATGCAAATATCTTTTTCCATTCTGAAGGTTGTCTATTTGTTTTATGTGTTGTGTCGTTTGTAGTGCTAAAACTTTTCAACTTAAGTCCCATTTGTTTATTTTTGTTGTTGTGATAGCCGCTGAAATCTTACTCATAAAAATTTTCCTCAGTCCAACACCATCAAGAGTTTTCCCCACACTTTCTTCCAGGATTTTTATTATTTCATGTCTTATATTTAAATATTTTATCCATCTGGAGTCAATTTTTGTAAGTAGTGAAAGACATGGATCCAGCTTCAGTATTTTAAATGTTTTTGTCCAGTTCTCCCAGCAAGATTTGTTGAAAAAGGATTTTATTCTCCAATGTGTGTTTTTATTTGGTTTATCAAAGATCAGATGGCAATTAGAGACTGGTTTCATCTCTTGGTTTTCTATTCTGTTTGATATGTCTACATCTCTATTTTTTAGGCCAATATCATACTGCTTTGATCACTGTGGACATGTAATACAACCTGAAGTCTAGTAAAGTGATACCTCCAGCTTTTTTTCTATTACTAAGAATAACCTTGGCTATAGAGATTTTTTTTTTTTTCTGGTTCTAAAACGAAGTGCTATTTTTTCCAGTTCTTCATAGTATGATGTCAGTATTTTAATGGTTATTGCACTGAATCTGTAGCTTGCTTTGCGTAGAATAGTCCTTTTAACAATGTTGATTCTTCCCAGCCAAGGGCATGGTATGATCTTCCATTTGTTAATGTTTTCTGCAATTTCTTTTCTTACAGTTTCATAATACTCTTTGTGAAGACCCTTCACCTATTTTGTTAGGTATATTTGTTCCTAAGTATTGCATTTCCTTTAAAGCTACTGTGAAGGGAATTGTGTCCTTTATTTGCTTCTCAACCCCCTATTAGAGTATACAAAGGCTACTGATTCATAGATGTGGGTTTTATACTCTGAGATATTATTGTATTTTTGATCATTTCCAGGAGTTTGTGTTGAGTTTCTGGGGGTTTCTAAGTAGAATATCATATCATTAGCAAAGAGCAAGAGTTGGCACTCCTCTGTCCCTGTTTGGATGCCCTTCATATCCTTCTCTTGCCTGACTGGCTAGAACTTCCAGCACTATGTTGAATGCTCCTGGTGATAGTGGATATCATTGTCTGATTTCATTTTCAGTGGAAAATCTTTCAGTTTTACTCCATTCATATATACTAACCAGTATATTAGTTGTGGGTTTGCCATAGATGGCTTCAATCATCTTGAGAAATGTGCCAGCTTTGTCTCTTTTTTTAAGAGTTCTTATTAGAAACGGATGCTAAATTTTACCAAAGGCTTTTTCTGCATCTTTTCAGAGGATACTATGGTCTTTGTTTTTGCTTCTGTTGATATGATGAATTTAATTCATAGATTTGCATATGTCAAACCAGCCTTGCAACCCTTGGATAAAGTCTACTTTATTGTGATGTGTAATATTTTTTAATGTGAAGATGCAATCTATTCGCTAAGATTTTGTTGAATGATTCTTTTGTTTTCAGTTTCATTTATTTTGATTTAATTTTGGTTATTTCTTTTTTTCTGCCAGGTTTGTGATTGGGCACCTCTTCCTTTCCCATTTCCTTAAGAAGATTCATTAGGTTGTTGATGTGTTCAATTTCTGTATTTGGATATAGACATCTAAAGTGACAGATTCGCCTCTTAGGATGACTTTGCAGTGTCCCACAGGTTTTGCTAGCTTGTGTCTTCATTGTTGTTATATTTGAGAAAGTTAATGATTTCCTGATTTACCTCTTCCTTGACCCACCTGTTGTTCAGCATATGATTGTTTAGTTTCCATGCCTTTGTGTGGGGATGAAAATTTTTGTTTGAGTTGAGGTCCACCTTTAGTACCTTCTGATTTGAGAAGATACTAAGATACTAATAATTTCAATTCTTTTAATTTTGTTGAAGTTTGATTTGTGTCCTGGGATATGATATATTTTGGAGTATGTTCCATGGGCTGATGAGAATATGTATATTCCCTAGCTTAGAGATGGCTTATTCTTTATATGTCTATTAGGCCCAATTGTTCTAAGGTTGCCTTTATGTTCCTTGTAACTTTGTTTAATTTCTGTATAAAGAATCTCTCCAGCTTTGTAAGAGGGGTGTTAAAGTCCCCTGCTATTATGAAGTCATAGGATATCATATTGCTCATCCCAACCAAGGTTTGCTTTGTAAATCTGTAAGAATTAAAGTTGGGTATATAAATATTTAGAATTAAAATTCCCTCTTTTTGTATTGCTTCCTTAACCAGTGTGAAGTGACCATCTTTGTCCTTCTTAACTACAGTTGCTTTAAATCCACTTGTATCTGAAAATAAGATTGCAATCCCTCTGTTATTCTGATATCCATTTTTTTCAAATATTGTTTTCCAATCCTTCACCCTGATTGTCCTTTGAAGCTAGGTGTATTTCCTGGAGATAGGAAATGGATGGCTTGTTTTTTTGTTGTTGTTTGTTTTGTTGTTGTTGTTGTTTGTTTGTTTTTTAATCAAATCAGCCATCTTGTGCCATTTCAATGGGGGAATTCAGGCCATTAACATTTATTGAGAGAATTGAAAAGTGTGGTGAAGTTCTACTCATGTTATTTTGTAAAAATCCTTTTCTTAATTTTACCTTTTGTGCCCTGTAGAAGCTAGATTTTTCCCTTTTAGTTTCTGGGTGTGTGTAGTTTTCTGGTATTCCATTGTGATAATCAATATGAAAAATAGTTCCATGTATTTTTTGCAGAGCTGGTCTTGTTACGGCAAATTTTCTATGAAGTAAAATATTTTGTTGTGAATTTGATTCTTTTATAACCTTTGCTTTTGAGTCCTGTGTGTATGCATAAATTTATTTAGAGAAGGATCAGGAAAATTGTGGCAACCCTGTTTTATTCCACAGGCAGCACAGAAATGCCCCCCCCCCAAAAAAAAAAAAGTATCCATATTTGCAAAGAAAAGCAAAGTAGAGTGAAAACACCAAACAAATGAGAATAGGTCAATTATAAAGCCAGTATAGGAATCTGTAATGATTCTGGGATGTAGGTGATGGGAGTTCTTTGCCTTCATATCAACATGATACTAAATATAATTTTGTTGCAGTTTGCTTTGGTCATTGCCTATTCCAAGCTATTCAGCAGAAATTCACTATTAGCTAAAATATTAGTTTGTTTTCCAAGAGTGATGATGATGTTGTCATCTATTTTTAGGTCACCTCCTCAAATGATGAGAGCACCATCTCAGCCCGTGTGGCTGAAGAGAAGATGAAGAGAGAAAGGAAATACAATATTGATAACTGAACTAATCGTAGGTAACACAATAGACATAATCCTAAACCATCATCTCATTCCTTTAACTCTGATGCTCTTCCACCTTTCTCTTTTGAGAAAAAATAAGAGGTTGGTGTGATCCAAGTAGGGAATGGCTCTTTATTCCACTTTTGCCTCCATTGCATTTATTGAGAGCCTACTATATGCCAGACAATGTTCAGATGCTTTCATGTCTTGCAGCCTACATCATGGCATATGTCATTGAAATCATTTGATGGCTGATAAAGACTTAAGCATAGGGAGATGCCTGTGGCTCAAAGGGGTAGGGTGCCAGCCTCATATGCCAGACGTGGCGGGTTCAAACCCAGCCCTGGCCAAAAACTGCAAAAAAAAAAAAAAAAGGGGCTTAAGCATAGAGAGTGTGAACTAATTGTGGTTCATACAACTTAAAAATGACAGGAATCACTTTTAAATCCATATCTACTAGATTCCAACACCCTTCCTTTCATTTGTTACCACAAAATATTGCCTCTTAAATCTGCTGTTTGTATAATTACTTAAATTATGACCAATGACGTATGGCCTGCCAAAGCAGGAAAGTAAAAAGCATTCAGTACTTCTCTCTGGGAAAATTCTGATATGCCCTTTAAAAATGAACTTTGCATTTGGTAGTATCTATTGCCTAAAGAGTTTAAAGCAGTGATTTTGAAGCATATTTATTCCAATTTGAATAGATCATTAAAAAATTACCAGTGCTCTTGATATAATAAGGGTCTGTGTACATCTCCACAGATAGAGTCACTTAGATATGAAAGAATTAATGTTTACATTAATTATTCATGAAAAGTCAGTTTCATCCAAAATAAAATATGGGAAAAGGTTGAGACAGTTTTTTTTTTTTTTTTTTTTGGTTGTAAATATTCTCACTCAGCTCTAATAAACAATTAAAAGGTAACAAAAGTCTTCAATTTTTGAAAAGGAAGTTGGAGCATTATAGTTCTATGAACACAGTGGTACCTGGTTGATAAATAAGCTGAGATTTTCAGTATCTAAAATTTCACATCTCACATTACACTTCTCCTTGCCTTTACATCAAGTTCAAACAACTTTTATTTTTAAAATATCCCTACATTTTCCCTCCTACATCTCTTCTCACATTTCAGCCCACTCTTTATCTCACTCTCTCTTTTTTATAAAAGTAAATTTCTTATTGAATTTTTCCACTGTTAAAAGTGAGCACTCTCACTTCATTAACTCATTTCACTAATAGTTAATGTACATGTTTCCCTTGACAACTACCTTTTCCCATAAATTTCTCCTTAAACATCTGAATTGTTGTGACATTTTGTACTAATCCCAAACATTAGGAAACTATGTTTCCAAGTGACCTCAAATGGCACCCAATATTCAACTCTATTTGTAATTGGATATGATAATATTTTATTAATAACAATGCTTAGTAAGTCAATAATTATAAAATGTGTGATCTGTAGTTATTAGAATCTTCGCAATTTGCTTATGTAAAATGGAGGTTAAATCATTAACCTTGGTGTTTACCTAAAGATGATAAACAGACTCGCTAGGTTGTGAAGAGAATCTAATGAGATAGTGTAGATAAAAGTTGCTTGTTAAGTGTATAATTCTATGTGTATGCTATTAAAAATAATTTGAAACAATTAGTTCTTCTAAATGAAAAAAGAATAATCCACTAAATAGTACAAAATTGTAAAGAGAAAGGTAATTTCAGGGCTAGCATCTCTTGTCAATTTGCTTCTTCTGAGTAGCCTCCACGACTTCCTTTTCCACTTACAGAACTCTCTTGCTCAGTTTCCTGGTGGACTGTTGCTACTTTATGACTTTTCAAACAATTTCTCTTCAAGTGAATGACCTGGATTTTCTTTCTGGTTTACTTTGCCAGATATAGATAGAGGGACACCCAACTATAAGGTTGTAAATTTACATCCTACTAATTAATTTAAACCTAATCATGATTATATGCAGTGATTTTTAAAATTTGCATTTTTTTTAAATTTATTTATTTATTTATTTATTTATTGTGGAGAAGGGGTGGGGAATGAAGGCGGGGGAAGAGGTGCGTGACAGGGTTGGGCCAGTGGCATGGTACCACATTGGCTGTATCTAGGTAGAGGCAGTTTCAGGCCGGGCCTTGCTGAGTCATTGCTACGCGGAAGTAGCTCGATGGATCTGCTTCTAGTCAGGCTTGGGAAGTTGCACTAGGCCTCAGGCACATGGCAGGGCCCAACAATTCCCTCTTGTTTTTTGTATGGCGGAAAAACATAGCCCCTGTCTTAGGTTG